>MQRK01252300.1:23483-54551 GCA_001938485.1 Girardia tigrina | reverse complement strand
CAAAAATCGCATTCATTCTAATATCAGTCTAATATTTATTTATTAATATACAATCATTTCTTTATTGATTATAAAATCATTTCAAAAATTTATCTTACAGCGTTAGTGAGGCAGTGAGGTAGGCAGTGAGTGACTTCGGCTTTTATAATATACATATATATATATATATATATATATATATATATATATATATATGAATAACAAACCTCATTTAAAAAGTTTTTTATTTCCCAAAACATGTTTCGCCATTACGGCATCATCAGTTGTGAAGTTAATTTCAAATTACAAGTCATTTATATGGCACACTGACTATTATGCAATAAATCTTTTTTTTAATTAATATTAAAAGATTTTAATATGATTGGATAATTCACTTTGAACATTTAAGCATGGTTTTAAATGCTTTATTAATAATGCCTCAGTGACTATCCTCTCATGATATGTGTCAAAATTTTTCTTCAAAACTGTAAATTCAGTTTCATAGTTAACTTTATCTCTATTTCTGCATTTTTTAATGTGATCTAGAATCGAGTTATTCCTACTCAATTGGRTGTGTTCAGCTATTCTAGTGCGRAGAGTATCAAAGCATTATTAATAAAGCATTTAAAACCATGCTTAAATGTTCAAAGTGATGTTCAATTTTAATCCGTTTATAATTTATTTTAAAATTCTTATTAAAACTTTTATTAATTATTTTCCTATTAAAATACATCAATTGTTATTAATATAAACATTTTTCGGTTTTATATAATTATTTAATTGTTGTTTTAATTTAAAAATCATTTTTAAATTTTAAATTTAATATCTTTGTATTTATTTAATTTTTAAAAATTTTTAAACTAAACAAAATTCATAAATTATTTAGCGAACTGAAAATATTAGCTAACTCCTCATTTTGAGATAGTAAGTTTATTATCCTTCCGTTGATTCAAGCTTGATATTTATCTTTGACAATACTTTGTACTAGTAACATTTGTTTGCCAGAGTTTAAGTATATGAATGAATCATATGTAAGTCTAAATATACCAGACCTTATAGTTATGCAAATCACATGTGTACTGAATTATATGTATTTTTATTAAAGTAATATATCTTTATTTATTCATTATTTTTGTAACATTAATAAATTACCACATTGCCAACTTCGGAAAAGTTTCGTATTTTAAAAGATAATTTTTGATCGATTTCAAAATCAAATCAAAAGACCTCCGAGTTCAGTTTTGTGTGGAAAATTTTATAAGAAACAAAGATTGAATCAATTCGAAAAAAATTAATCTAGACGAAATCTACGAGACAAAGTAAATTATCACTCCTCACGATTTGTAGGCCAACTCGAGGAAGTGATCGTAATTGTTGTAAATAAATTATCTTTGTAGTGAACACCATTTTCAAATTAAAATTTTGTAAACGAAATATAATTAATAAAACGTTAATTATTGTAAATTTATCCACTTTTAAATTTTAATTTTTTTAACAGTTAATTTTAAATTATTTTTCAGTCATCGTCAAAATCTTTAAATTGAAATTAATCGATCACAAAAATTGAATAATTAATTCTCAGTCAATTTTTGTAAAAAATAATATTGTTTGAATAATCGTTTTTTGTACTAAATAAAATTTTGCTCATGTTTTTCAAATATAATTGCATATCAGTCCCTACCATGATAATCTTCTACCATCTATTTTTTGTCTCTATTTTTTGTTTGTTGATCAAAACAGGTCAAATCCAACAATTGATTGCGATTTTGCTCCATCGAAAGAGTTTATGGAAGAATTTACTGTTCAGAATTTTGATTTGAAAGAAAATAAAGAATTGATAAAAGATTCGATTTGAGAAAATTTTTTAGAAAGAAGATTTATATATATGTATAATAATGAAGATAGAAAAGATTAATTTTTTATGACGAATAAATATAATATTATAATTTTAAAGTTATAAAATTATTAATATAAAAAATCAATATCGCCAAAGGTTATTAATATTAATTTGGAATTAAAAAATTGTATATTATAAGTTTATTATACGCTCATTTTATGGACTTATCTTAACTTCGAATACTGCCGATAATTATTTTTGGACTACGTTATATTTTTGCACTTGTTCTACATTTCGTGGTAATTGTTAGTAAGTCATCAGAAGAAAATTTGTGAGTTAGAGTGGAAATGCAAGATGAGATTATTTGCATAACATTGACGAGAATAGAAGAAAAAAGAAATAACAATAAATTAAGTAAATTAAAATTTAAAAAGATAGAGAGTTAAATTTAATAATTAGATGAAAAATAAAATAATTAGTTAAATTAAAATTTATCATGAAAAATTAAATTTTATAAGTAAATTAACAATAAATTAAAATTAGAATTTTCCGGTTTGACATTAACAAATTTTAGAAAAAGATTATTCCTCAAATTAAAATTTATAATTAACTGATTATAAAAGTTAATTATAATTAAAAAATTTGTTTGTTTATGTAGAATTAATTTTTTTAGCTTCAGTGCGTTGAAAGTGGATTTTTTCGTGTAAATAAATTTTTCGAGCTAAATTAGTTTTTATATGGCTTCGATTGGTTTTGATGATGGAATGCCCATCAATTCTAACAGTAATATTTTATATTAACAGTAATATTTTTTATTCTATTTAGTAGTTGGAATTTTTAATTTCTTTAATTATTTATATATCTGAAAAGTGACCTTATTAATTACAATACTAATTTTAGAGGTTCCTTTAGTTATAGCTGAGAGCTATTTACAACCTTCGTTTCATCCTACACACGAATAATGATCAATATGCTAGATTCTTTAGAGTCTAAAGGTTGTTTTGTAGAAGAATTTAATAAAAATCACTTTATTAGAAAATTAAAATTTGTTTAAAATCATTTCATGATTTGAGTTTTCTAAAACATTGTATTGCCAATTTTCAAGCTTATTTTTGCGTGACTCTCTTTTTTGAATATTTTTCTTTGCAGTCATTATTTTACTTCTCAAGTCACAAAATACATTTCTAACACTTCATTGCATTTTTCAATTAAATCTTTAAAAGCATCAATATTGAATTAATTATAACGACCGGACTTAAATTTGTCTTCCAGACTAATGTCTTTATTCCTAGATTTTATGAACCAAGATTGTACCATGTCTCACATAATATCTACTCCTTCCTATTGTAATTAATTTCTAAGTTTTCTGTCCCGTTGAACATTGTTGATTGATAAAGTCTCATTTTCCCATGATTAATCAATTTTTCATGGTAATTTCTTCGTTGAAAATTATGATCGATGAATAGAAAAAATTAAAACAAGACATTTTAATTTTTTTATTTTTATTAGGATGTTTATAATATATAGTAATATAGTTGTCAATGTTACTAAGGAAAACTAGTTTAATACTAAATAATGCCTTCGAAAATTGGTTATAATTCATTTATTTGCAACAATTTATCAATGAGATACAACATTAAAAATGAAGTATTAGAAATTCCCACAAAAATTTTACAGTAACTTTCATTCTAATGAAAATTATTGCAAAAATCTTTTGTTACAATAATTTTTAAAGGAATAACTTTTATACTTTTATCAGAAATAATTTTATATGAACTTTCAATTTGTTTATTTACAAACTACCAGTAGTTTAACTATTTCAATCCAGGTACTGGCAGTGACTAATTTTTATAACTGAATAAATGTCTTCTCAAAAGGGTAGTGAAAAAAATTTTAGATGATATGTTATTACAATCTCTTTGCATTAATTGTTGAACCCTGATTTATACCATTTAAATAAATAAATATTAATTACAATGGTGATTGACAATAAAATTATTCTTGTAGTCTTTATGTAATAGTAAATACATAGAGATCGTTACATATTCAAATGAATATATTACACAAAAGATCTATCTTGTTCCGATCTGATTCATGTTAATAATCTTTGATTTTCTGAAAAGTTGTACTAAAATAATATCTCCTTAATACTTCTTTTTCTAAGAATATGAACACCATAGACACACAGTTCATAGTATTGGAATATGCGAACACAATTTTTTTATTGATTGTTACTGGTGCCTGTGTTATTATAATCACTTGAAATATTTTGTCCGAGGTTGTCATGATGTTCCTTTAAACGATAACAATTATGTGAAACATGTACCGGTATTCTTATAGAGTAGCTATGGTTTATATGGTTTATACAGGCACCTTATATAAACCATAGCTACTCTATAAGAATACCGGTACATGTTTCACATAATTGTTATCGTTTAAAGGAACATCATGAAAACCTCGGACAAAATATTTCAAGTGATTATAATAACACAGGCACCAGTAACAATCAATAAAAAAATCGTGTTCGCATATTCCAATACTATGAACTTCTAAAATTGTAAAAAATTGTAATAAAGATCACGTATTCAGTTTATATTTTATTAGATCGTAAAATTAGGTTATAGAACTTGCACTAAATTAATTAAAAGTATGAACGAGACTGATATTGAAAACATTCTAAAATTTAAATACTATTAACACTATGTAGTCGGGCATTTTCCGTAAAATATTCATATCTTACGATCTATTTAATATTTTCAATGAAACTTTCAGTGTTTTACTTTAAAAAAATGTGCCCATTTAAGTAAATTATGTGTAATGTTATTAAAAAGGGGTATGACGAGTAAACTCTTCTCCCGAAAACCATGTATTAAGTCAAAATAGTTTAAGAACCAAGACTTACTTTTTTTCTTTCCATTAGGCATTTCACTTTTTTTCCCTTTGCACCCAAATCAAAAACATTTAGAATATTCTTATTTAATGGAGATAATATTCGGTATTCCCGAAATGAATTTTTATTTTTAAACCAATTTTTAAATTTGTGGGAAAAATTTTAAAAGATTTTTTTTAATTTAATAAAATTTTTTAATATTGGTTTTTGGGAACGTTCTTAAAATATAAAATTTTTGAATCTTATCAAATTATTAAATAAACAATTACATAACGTAAAATATGGAATACGCCGATAGTATGTGTCTGGAAAAAGGACAAAGATGAAATCAGACTATGCCTAGACTTTAGACTATTAAACCTTATTACAAAGAGACAAGCATTTCCCATGCCGAACATAACAGAGATGATGGATAGGTTACACGGAGCCAAAAATTTCAGTACAATAGACTTGGGAAATGCGTACTACCAAGTAGAATTAGACAAGGAATCGCAAGAAAAGACGGCATTCTCAACGAAATCAGGGCAATTTTGTTTCAAACGCATGCCTTTTGACATAGCAGCAGCACTAGGAACGTTTCAGGAATTAATGACTAAAGTTTTGGAATCGGTAAAAAAGGAGCGTTAGTGTACTTAGATGACATATTAATTGCAACAAGGACAAAAGAGGAGCTCTACGATGTAATCAAAGAATTTTTCGAAAGAATTAGGCAAACAGGATTGAGGATAAAACCATCAAAATGCAAAATATTAAGAAGAGAAGTGAAATTTTTAGGACACATAATTAATCACAAGGGAATACAGACAGATCCAGAAAAAATCGCTGCGAGAGAAAACTTTCAAAGACTGAAATGCATTAAAAATTTAAGGAGTTTTTTGGGAATCTGCAATTATTACAGGAGATTTATTAACGGATATGCGAAGAAAGCTAAAGTATTAAAAGGAATGTGCGGGTCAAACAAAGAAAAACTGCTATGAACAGACGCGTGCGAAATAGCATTTCAAGATATGAAAAAAGCATTAATATCGGCACCAATATTGAGCTTCTCGGATTTTAATAAACAGTTTATCTTGGACACGGATGCCAATTTCGAAAACATAGGGGCAGTATTACCACAGATAGACGATTCAGGTAGAGAACGAGTTATAGCATATGGATCACACAATGTCGGCGCATGAAAGAGGGTACTGCATAACCAGGAAGGAACTTTTAGCGATTTTTTATTTCTGTCAGCATTTCAATCACTATTTGTATGGAAAGAAGTTTATATTACGAACAGACCATAAAGCGATCACTTTCATGTTTCAAACAAAAAAAACCGTTAACTGCTCAGTTCCAAACATGGATGAACTATTTAAGCAGTCTTGATATCGAAATAGAATACAGAAAAGGGGAATTACATGGCAACGCGGATATGTTATCTAGACGAAATTACGAAACGTGTACTCAGCGCCAAATGGAACATGAAGAAGCGAAAAAGGGTAAAAACAAGACCAGGCTATTAGAGGTAACTACGAGAAGCGAAACAAGAGCAGGACAGAAAGAATGGATATCTAAAGAAAAACGGAACGAGCTAATTATTCAAACACACATATTATTATGCCACGCAGGCACCGAAAAGGTGTACGAATACCTGAGAGACAAATTCGATATGGAAGAGAAAAAAAACAGTAAAAGAGGTAGTGGAGTCATGCATAGAATGCCAACAAACGAAGACAAAAACTACAAAATCAAAGGAAGAAAATGTAAAGATAACAGCTGCAGAAATGTTCGAAAAGATATACATAGACATTTGTGACCTTGGAACGAAACAATAAGAAGAAAAAGTACATTTTCGGAATTATAGACCATTTCAGCAAATATATAAGCTTGACAGCTATTAAAAGGCAGGACTAAGAAACGATTATACAAACCATATTACAAAAGTGGTTACTAAAATTCGGTGCACCAAAAGAGATACATTTCGATTGTGGTAAAAGTTTTGAATCGAAAAGAGTTAAAGAAATGTTGGAGACAAGGGGCATTAAGCTGATCT
This sequence comes from Girardia tigrina, assembly GCA_001938485.1. Lineage (NCBI taxonomy): Eukaryota > Metazoa > Platyhelminthes > Tricladida > Dugesiidae > Girardia > Girardia tigrina. The sequence goes on along the minus strand of MQRK01252300.1, from coordinate 47,810 downwards.
TTTCAAGTCCATATCACCCTAATACCAATGGGATAATTGAGAGGCAATTCCGAACTATTCGGGAGTTCATCCAAGCAAGCCTTAAATAGAGAAACTACATGAGTTGGGCAGACATATTACCAGAGGTAGAATTTGCAATAAACGCTACATAACAGAAAACGATAGGGTGTAGTCCAGCAGAAATAGTATTTGGGAGGAAAATAGACAGAAAACAATGGAACAGTGACAGTAAAACGGACCGAGAGAACTTAAGACAGATGATAAAAGAGGAAAACACGCCAGTGGAAACTGGAACTCGAGCAAATTATAAAGTTGGTGACAAGGTTTGGATTATGAAAGAAATAAGAAAGAAAGGCGGGGACAGATTTGAAGGACCTTACGAAATTATTGAACAGATTCATGAGAGGAGTTATAGACTCAAAGATGAAAATGATAAACAAATAATAAGGAATGTCGAAAAATTGAAAATTTCAAAAACGAGGGGGATGTTGGGAACGTTCATAAAATATAAAATTTTTGAATCTTATCAAATTATTAAATAAACAATTACATTCCGTAAAATATTGTTATAAATATGTTAAAAAAGATTTTCAGAAATTTAATGTAAAAAAAAATTAATTTAAGTAAGAAATAAATTTTTGTGTTCATTATAATGTCTTTTGAGCAAGAACCCAATATTGGTCATTGTTAGTTACATCAATATTTGAATTCATTGATAAAATAATAATTATTAGATAAACAAATTTTAATTTTATTATACATAATTGGAACAAATTTTTTGTTTGTTGTATTAAATTAATAATCATTTCATTAATTTTTATTATTTAAATAATCTTTTACTTATCATAAAAATTCTAATAATTTTACAACAAAAAAATATTTATTTTGATCTTTGTTTTAAAATCATTATAATCCTACTTTAATTTGAAATTATAAAATTTTAATTTATTTTTAAATGAATTAACTTAAATTTAAATTCTTACAAATATGATAAACTTAAATTGTTAAAAATGAAGAATAATATTCAATTTGAAAATTTTAAAAAAATAGTAACGTTATTCAACTTAAAATATGTTTTTTTCTTTAATTTAATTCTAAATCGTTTAAAAATTTGAACTAATTTTTAATTTCTTTTTTTAATTAGAAATTATATTCAATTCGACTATAATCCTAGGGATTTAATTTTACCTTAATTTAAAATGTAAAGTTTTAAATTCTTTAAATCTCTTAAATGCGAATTAACTCTTCAAAGTCATAATTATCAACGATGTATCACCGACTTTCAATCAATGAATAAACTCCTATTACGAAAAATCCGGTGTCTATATTAGTTTATGGGTTAATAAATTTCGGGAACACCTAATATTTAAGAATAATTTAACTAGTCTTTAATATTATACCAGACAAAGCCTTATCGTAGAGACAGTGTTTTAAAAATAGAGATACAACTCTAAATTATAATAAAAATTTTTATCAATTAATATTTTTAAATGCCGTTTTTTTAAAAAAAGTAAAATTAAACATAAAAAACTTTTCCAATTATCAATTTTAATCGATAAGTTTTTAGAAAGGTTATCATTTTAATAAAGTAAAATGAAACGATGATGTAAAATAGTTATGAACCCATCGACATCATCGCGAGACCAACAACGGTGATTGAACGATGAACGAGTGACTGTTTATAGTTATACACGAATGAGAGTCGGTTACTGTGCCAATTGCACAAACTATAATAATAATTATTATTATCATCTAGAATCTCTCGGGGAATATAAACAACGTAGTCATAATCTATAATTCTTTTATCAGAATATTTGATTGTCAACAATTCCATAAATTTCGTTTCAAGGGAATTATTCATGCTAAATTTGCCCATACTCATTTATTGATAGAAAGAATAATTTAATGTCATTTTCTCAATGATTTAAGGTTAACATATAAAAGATAAGAACGAAAACAGAAGATAAAATTGGTAAAATAGTGCAACAGTAATAAATTTATTATGAAAATAAAAAGTTCATCAAATGAAATGATCATTTACCAAATATTTATATGACCCGTAATGATTGGAATTATGGAACCGAAATCGGTCTAAGCAAGTTATATATCAACAGAAAATAAAAAATTTTTGTAATGTTTTTTTATTGCATAAAAATTAAATCTGCTTATTATTTGACCAACCTTATTTGTCGTTTTAAGCTTTCAGAAAAGAGTTATTTAAAATTAATTTATGATATTGTATTCTAAGTAAACTAGGGTGAACCCGTTTCGTCAGGTCTAGCGATTTTTTTTGTTAACTAAATCCCTTATTATTAATATTTACATGATTATTTTAAAATTTTAAAATCAGTGTATGCTCTGGCAAATCCGAAATGATGATATTTCTATATCGGGGCATTATGGAAAGAATACCTCAAATCTGCCTCAGAATATTCTTTTTAATTTTAAATTTTTATTGGAAAACATGTTTCGCCACTTTTGTGGCATCTTCAGTTCTGTATTTAATTAGAAAGTTATTGTTTATATAGAAAGATTACCATTACGTCAGTGTGCTACGTCAAAATACTCTAATATGATTGGACGAATCACTTTGTACATTTAGACTAGGTTTACAAAACTTTATCAAGAGTGCTTCAGTAATTGTTCTTTCATAATTGTGGTCAAAGTTACTAATCAAAACCCGAAAATCATTATCAAATACCCTCCTTAAGAATGACAGACAGAAATCATAATTCTATTATATAATTAAATTAATTCGTATAATGAATCCATTAGATTTATTGGTAGATAAAAATAAACATTTCCTTTTTCCAAAGGTGTAGATATTATATTATTTTTTGCAAAGATCTGAACACGCAACAAAATATTTGATATTTTAAAAAACTCTATCAATTTTGGCACCACAAAAAAATATTAGTTAACTTTAATGAGGTCCATAATTAAGAGCTACATTAATTATGTTGGATTAAATTATTAAACAAAACTCAGCAACATTATCAGTAATTTATAGTGATTATCGAACTAATTACGAAGTTTCATCCCGAATTATCGAAAACGATTGTGTCTGAATTGAGTTTTGACCACGCGAAATTTAAAGTTTATGAACCTTGGTTCTAATGCGATTTAATATTTCCGAGTTTGTTTCCTCTTAGATTTTCATCCATATGGACTTAATAATCGTATTCATCTTAATATCTGAATAATCAACAGTGTATTTACATTTGTCACTACATCTCCGAATTCTAGTACCAAACTCTGGCAGTATTTAACAAATTTTCATTTCCATTTATTCTTAATGAATGATTAATTTTTTATGCATTAAAATATCTTTTCCGATTACAATATCGATATACTCTCCATAAATTAGGTACACTAATAAACGAAATAATAAACTACACTCATAAATTGAATGAGAAATAAGCATCGAAATCCAAAGAAGCAAAACCTCTACGTATGGCATGATCATAGAGCCTTAGACATGGGCCACTGTTGAGCTGCATCAAATTTTTAAAATTATTATTTTTCTTAGCTTTAATTTGATATTATTCTAATAAATTTTAGATTAACCTCCTCACACCTGACTTTTTACGCACTCGACCTATAAAATATTGCAAGAATGGTACATACCACAAATGTTACTCACTAGATGGGAACACTGGCAAGAATAAACGAATAAATATTGTGTACACTACGATGTATAAAATGTTCCCAATGTAAACAAGTCGAAAATGGCTTTGGAAAAAGGATTGAAATTTAGGTACATTACAATGTGCACTGGGTCTGAGGAGGTTAATAATAACTAAAATTAATATATTATTCATCATCTCTGATCAAAATCAGTTATTTTAAGTAATTTTAAAAATTTTATAAGATAAATAAAAGAAAAATGGCTAATATTCAACATGGACATAGCTTTACTTACATGCGTGATATTGATATAAATTTTCAATAAAATATAATGAAAGGGATATTTGCTTTAGCAGATAAATGATATTCATATTAAAGTATATTTATGGTCATTATGTGATCCTAATTGGGTTTGGGGGACATTTCATTTATGGGGAAATCATTCCCATAATTGTCGGTTTTGTGGAAATTAAATAAAAAAACAATTAGCGAGGAAAATTTAGTTTGTTAATATATGGCAGAATAATTAATTCAACAAAGTCTCTCTATTTTCTGTTATTTTAAATTCTTCTCGCAATCCAAAAGATAAATTTCTCTTGTTGACTATTTTCTTTCTTATAAAATTCAATTAATAATATCATTGTTCATGCGAACAAATGGCAGCTTCGATCTATAAATATTGAAAATAAATTTCTATCAAATTTTCTCCTAAAAAATTTTATTGACAGAAATAAAATAATTAATCAAAATATATATTGCAAAAATAAAAGTGCGAATCAAATGAAGCAATGTTGTCAATTCTCAAACCTCTGTCAGAGGGCAACAATGTCTTCGAATCCGGAAAAATCGACATTATTCGTTCTGAAACATTCAGCAAATTATCAAAGAATTTTCAAAAACAAAAGAAAAATTCATATTTTTTTCTTATTTAACGATTTATTTTCCTTTAAAAGGATAAAAATACAAACTGCTTATTTTGATTCAAACAAATCATGAAATTTATTAAAATACACGGTTTGAGGAATATTTGAAATTTGATATGTTGAATTTTGTATGTTGAGTTTAGTATTTGAAATGTGTTTCTCCCACCCAGATGGAAAATTGATATTTTAGATGTTCACGATGAATAATTATTCGAGTATAATTTACATTTTAAAGTACAGCATAAGATATTTAAAAAACTTTAAAAATATTAAATCTTTTCAAATTTTCATATTAAAATTTAAATAAAATAAATAGTTTTAACTAAGTTTTGAATTAAATAAATGTTCTTTCTTTCGATAAAATTAATATGTAAATAAAATTATTAATAAAATTACAAAATTTGAACTTTAAAAATAAAATCAGAAAATAATGAAAAATTTGTTCGAATAATTGTTTATTAACAAACATTAACTATAATTTATCAATTTAGAACGATGTCGAATGACGAAAGCTTGGCTGAGAGTTTGTCCAAAAGACAATTGTATTGAAAATACAAGTTCGAAAACCCATGTTGGTGTTCTTAATACACGGATTATTGGATAAGTAAAACAATTAATTAAATATATAATTAATTAATTTAGGATTTCATTCTATTAAATTTTACACTATTTTTTTTAATTTCGTATAAAAACATGCATTAATTAGTCCCATTTTTCAAAGTATAAAACTATAACAACCATTTTTGTAGATTTTTCTATCGATTTTTAGACGCTAAAAACCGTCGTATAAAATTTATATTACTTTATTAATTAATTTTTCATAAATTGTGTAATATGCGCTTGAATTTTGCCAGTGAGTTAAAAAATATATTTCAACTGAAAAAATTCGTCAAATATCAATTATATCAAACGAAAATTTACCCTAAACTGTCACTGCTTCTGTCAACCATGCTTAACGTTCCAGTTCCATCTGAAGAGCTCGTGGTCGTTTGACGTTCATTCAATCGACGATTCATACGGTCCGTTATGCATTTTGCCCGATAATTTTCATAGTGCACATCACCCGTCATGTCCTTTAGGTCTTGCATATGAGTTCTGGTCAATAAAAATGGTTGATTAATGTTTTTGAAAGATTATTATCACTTTAATAAAAATATCTTTAATCGAGAAAAATCACAATGTTTATTATTTTCAACTTCTGAAATACCCCATGGATAACTTCGTCCACGTACTTTTGGTCCACGATTGATTTCGAGAACATCTGGAGATCCTATAACACTAAATGGCAAGCAGGCCTAAATTAAATGGTTGAATGTAATTGACATTAATGAAAGGACCTTGATTTCACTATCAAGTTTTTTAGTTGAAGCTTCCTCATCACTTTCACATTCTGGTAGTTGGTAAATATCAAGCTGAAATCTCTCTATATCCTTCAGTACTGCTCTCTTCAATTTCGTGAGTTCTTCAGCAGTTAAACAATCTGCTTTAGCGATTATTGGAATGATATTAATCTTATTTTGGAGTTGCTTGATTACTTCTACATCCAATGACTTCAATCTATAAATATTTTAAACATAACCTATAATGGTTAATACATATCTTCAATATACCCTCTACCATATGGACTGATGAAATACAAACAGCAGTGAATTCTGTTGTCTTGAATATTTTTCCTATTCAATCCACACTCTTCCTTAAAATACTGTTCGAATGTGCCGTCTATGTAATCTTCAATCGGTTTCCAACTAAATTAGCAGTACGACATTTTAACAAATAAATTTGATAATTGTAAAACTAATAACAGAAAAGACGAATTAAAAATTATAAATAAAAAAGCATGCAAATAACATTATACAAACCATTATTATTGGTAGAAATACATTTATTAAAAACACCCATTACAACAATTATCAGTAGTTCTTTCAGAATTCGTCATCATTTTTATTTTTTATGTATTTTTTACGCTTAATTATTTTTCAAGTTATTCATGAAAATATTTATCAAAGGTATAATTTAATTAAATTATTTTACATTAATAACATAACAATTTAGTTATTTAAACTAGTAATGCCCAACCGTTTTCCGGCATGAGTCGCAATAATATTTCAGAAGATTGTCGTGGGTCAGACCATAATATACTAAGTACAGTAATTTAAGCTGACAATAACTTGATGAAATTAATTGTTAATGAATAAATAAACCTCAAAAAAAGAAAAATTAGTTTTTTGGCAATAATCTTTTATTAATAATCATTTATTAATAACAAGTTTACAGATGTTTACCAAAAACCAACTGTTGAATATCCGGTTCAAAACTCGACACATTAATTCGCAACACAGAATGCAGATGATTACCAGTAATTCGATTTCTCAGCCAGGGTTTCAGGCTTTTCTATGAAGTAGTAACTGGGCAGAATGTGGCCCATGGGTGTTAGATTTGACATCACTAATTTAAAGTATATTTTATATTTCTATTTACAGAATTCGAAAATTCTTTTCTTCTATTTTTCTTTTGAAAAATAAAACAAAAACTTATAAAATTCGTGATGTTTAGTAATTAATTACTAAATTCCTTTCTATTTGTGCTCTTATCTTGTTTATAAATGTATTTGTAATAGGTGTAACGACATAAATTGGATATAAATCATGTCATCTCTGCAAACGGATCAAATGGAATAGGTGCTTTGAAAACGAGAACAATATTACCGAACATATTTGAAATTATGAAAATAAGATAGAAGAAAGTGATTTTCAAATTCTGTGTAACATTAAATGTTACTGGAAGGAGTGACTAAGGTCATATTAAAAGATCAATTGGTCTGGAAATTCTTATTGAGGTCTCACACTGAACTCCGTTAACTCATTTCAAACGAACGTGATACTTAGTTAATTAATGGATTATATAATTACACTTTTCATAAAATAGCTGTAAAAACTAATGTTAATTTAACTTGTTAATGCACATCCATTTTTTAAAAATTCATGTCATGTTTATATTAAAAGTCAATTTTAAAATATTTTTTATTTTAAAATTAATAACTATTTAAACTGTTAATTAATATCTTCAAGTTGAAAGCAATTCCAAAAAGACATTAAATAATTTCATATTATAATAATAATGATTTAAAAATATAACTCAGAGAGAGACAGACACTACTTTAAAACAATATACAAAATACAATATAAAAAAAACAATATACATCAACGATCAAAAGGCTTGACACTTTACATTGTTAATGAAAGCTATAGCAATAGCAATATCATTAACTCCTTTGCTTTTACACATTAGTGAAACTAATCACTAATTTTAAAGAAGGATCTCAAGAATTATCGAATTTAGCTGACTGATTTCGGAATTTTTGATTTTTTTCTCTTCTTATGATGATATCTTTGCAGCATTTGATTAAAAGATGGACGATAAAAGAGTGATAATAAATGAAGAATACAACTAAAAAGCAATATATGATAGCTGATGTTTGGTGAATGGAAGTGAATAAGGGTTATGGCACGGATGATAATAATAGTATAAAGTCATGTTATTTGACAGAAATTTGATATTTTTTCTAACAAATTCTCAAATAAGCATCCAAAATATCTTTTTAATAGCATACACGCATTTCAAACGATCTACAAGATCCTCGGAAGTAGTTAATTATCTGCAACACTATTTCCAACTTGATTGTTTAATTCGGATACGTTGTCAAAAGACAATTAATAATTCTACAAGGCTGACGAAATGCGAGGGTTCCATATGAACAAGATATAGGTTTTGACATTAAAATATAATATTTATTTGCTTTTCTAACATTATGATTATTAATGCACAGAATGTAAAAAACACTAAATTTGATATAAATAAATCATATTATATCTGTAATGAATTCTGAATCAATAATTCGTAATAATAAAAAAAATAAAATTCTTTTTATCGATATTGTAAATTCATAGTCAACATTTCATAAAAAAACTAACTTTAATAATTATTAAAGTTAGTTTTATAACTTTAATAATAATAATAATAACTTTTATCATAACTTTTTTATTATAATAAAAAAGGAATGATAAGTATAACTGCGAAGTCATTCCGAAATTATAAATATCTTAAAATAAAAATTACGGAAATTAAAAAGAAAAAAATCGACATTAAAAATATATGTTGTTTTAATATTACAAGAAAAAAAGCTTTGCAAGATTTTTGTATCCTAAAAAGTGTGTTACTCTAATAAATTATTGAATCCACTTCGTTTTCATTGTCTCGGTGAAAATTTAAATAATCGTTATGTATTCGTTCGAGTCTCTTCTGACGAGTGACGGCCAAGATGACCACCCGGTATTATTCGATCATGAGCCATCATTTATCGGTGAGTTATCTCTTTGAGTGGCATCCTGTTGCTTGTAACCGTACAGGAGCTGCTCCACGCGATTTTGGACAAGAATTCCCTCCCAGTCACGGTATATCAACTATGTTCGAGCAAGAGCGAGGAACTACCTATCGCGAGCCAGACCGTGTGTTTTCTGAAAGCTATGTAATTTTGAAAGCATTATGTAATTTTGTACAAATATCACAATAATCGTTCTTCAATCGATAGACGAACTCGAGACAGAATTGAGAGATTTGGAAAATATTTTCATCGGATTTGGAGATATTTTGCAGGTGATTAAATTAAGTTTCGATTTTATTGATAATTCTAATGTTTATATTCTCGATTTGATTGTTATTAAGATGCTCTTTGTTGGTCAATTTATCGGACAGAGTTTGGAATGGATAGCGGGTTCTCGATTGGCAATTTGGATGAAGAACATCAAACATTGATCGAATTATCCAAAAAACAAAAAATAACAAGGAGAAATTGGCGATAACTTTTTTAATTGAAGACTTTGAATTTGTGTCATTTCTTTGTCGAATAAAACAACGAAATTGAAATTTATGTAAATATTTTAATAATAAAGAATTTTTACCAATAATTGTTTTTTGGGAATTTTCGATTGTTTGAAAAACATTGAATATAAAAGTTATCAAAAACCCGACTATTCAAAACGATCAGTCGATAAGCAAAATGTTTTATAAAATATGATTTATGAAGCTCTGCACTACAATTTGTATATCTAAAGATTGCAGAATAGATTAACAAATCACCCTCAATGTGACAGAAATGATTAAAAAAATCTTTATCAAATGACGAAAAGAAATATTTGAATTGTAATTTTATGTTTTGGAACACCTTAACCTTTAATCGGATAGAATGTTTTTGTAACATAAACGGATAGAAGAGTCCGAAGGACTCTTAAGCTTAAATTGAATGTATACATAAGAAATCCTTGAAAATTAGAACATTCTTTTAATAAAATTCATGATTAGTTAAAAAGTGCTAAAAAATGGAATTTGAATTAGTATTTTATTTTGATTTACGTACGGTTAATAAAAAGAGTTCAAGACTTCTATCCGGTTAAAGGTTAAATCGGAAAAAATTTCTTCTTTCATAGCAAATATAATGAAAAATGACAATGCATAACCCCCAAATAAAGCCCAGCCAAATAACATAACAGTCGGAATTTCGAAATAATATTTAATTTAAAATAAACTTATGGATTCCGTTTATCTTCACTCTGTTGTCATTTCAATATGTAAAAATGTCAACAGATTTTAGAGCAAAATACAAAACGATTTCTGAAATATATAAACGATTAAAAATATCTAGTCAGAAGAGGATCTTATGCCAAAGTGTATAATTGAACAAATAGGAAGTCAAACGAAAAATACATCGTCAAACATTTTATTCAACATCAATTATTCAATTTACAATTGATAAAGAAGTCGTTCAATTATCTTTGATTATGCCCAAATTAAATCATGGAAATATTAAAAATTAGATTTTTATATTATAAAAATCAGCCGAGAGCTAAGCGATCTGACAAATTATTAAATGTCCAAAATTAATCGAAGAAAGAGTAAAATATTTTCAGAATTGTCTTGCTTACAACGGACCTTGATTAGAACGGAACTTTATAAATAACAAATGTATTTAACGTTAATTTCAGTGCATAAAAATAACCCTCATCCCTCAAAAATTGTCCCTAAAATGTGGGATCATGAGTTGATTTCAGAGGGTCATGAGTTATGAATGTATTTGATATAAATTTGTCAAATACAAAAGTTCCAGAAAATAACTATTTGTCCGGATCAATCCGTCGAGTCCAAAATATATTAAATTCATTTTATTTAAAACTGATTTAATTTATCTGAATTAAAACATTTACGTTATGTTAATTGTTTTTTACTGAAGGTTTCTTGGAGGAATATTTTAAATTGTTTGAATGTGTGAATGTATTGATGCTGTATGTTGATTTGAGAAAGTTGAACTTAGAATGGTGATTCTCTCACCCAGATGGAAATTGGTAATTTTATTAAATTTAAAGTGATTGACTATTCGAACATAATTAAAATAATAATTTGATAAGTTTATATTTTTAAATTAACAATTAAAATCAAGTTTAATATATTTTTTAAAAAGATAAGCATTTAAGTAAACATAAATAAAATTAATAAAATTTAAATTAAATTCATTTTTTAACAATTTGATAAAATTTATATTATTTTTGGTTTTTATTAAGAAATGATTTAAATTATTATTTTTAATTAATATTTTTAGAAATTAAATATTTTAAAAAGATTTAGAAAAAATGTTCGAATAATTATGATAGAAATAGCAAAACCAATTAGAACGATGTCGAACGATGAAAGACCTTCCGAGAGTTGTGATGAGTCCAAATGTGATAATAATATTAGGTCTTCCGGAAAGTTCGTAGAGTTTTTCATATGTGATTTCAAGACTGTAATTTTTTACTGTTCTCTTTATTTTTCCATTCTTTTTAATTATTTCATCAACATTCATATATTATCTTTAAAATCAATTAATTTTCGAATTTTTATTTTCCTAAAGATGGCTGAAAATAAAATTCATTTAAAACATTTAATACTGTTTTTTTATAATAAGAAAAACGCTGCCGAAACGCAGAAAAAAATTGCGACGTTTATGGTTCTAGTGCGGTTGCGGAAAGTACAGTGTGTAAGTGGTTTGCGAACTTCAAGTAAGGTAATTTCAACCTGCAAGATGCAGAAAGATCTGGTCGCCCGTCCACTATAGATGACGATGAACTGAAAATTAAAATCGCCGAAAATCTGAGAATAAACGTTCGAGACTTGGTAGAATTATTGCAGATGTCAAAAAGTGCAGTACATGAACATTTACAGAAGCTTGGTTTTGTCTCAAGACTTGATGTTAGGGTGCCACATAAATTAACAGAAAAAGTGCTTTCTGATAGAGTTTTTGTCTGAATTTTACTCCTCAAAAGAAATAAAGAGAGTCCGGTTCTAAAGAGGCTAATTACTGGCGATGAAAAATGGATAATGTACGATAACGTACAGTGCAAAGGATCATGGACGGAAGCTGGAAGTAAGCCTCTCACATCAACTAAACCGGATTTGCACCAAAAAAAGGTTTTATTGAGCGTTTGGTGGGATTGGAAGGGCGTGACTTATTACGAGCTACTTCCCAAAAAAAGAAACAATTAATTCTGATAAGTATTGTCAGTAACTATGCAAATTGGATAATTCAATCAAGGAGAAACGTGCGGAATAAGCGAACAGAAAAGGCGTTGTATTCCATCATGATAATGCAAGACCGCATACATCTTTGCAAATTCGAAAAAAATTGGCCGAGCTTGGTTGGGATATTTTATTGCAACCAACGTATTCGCCAGTTATTGCAACTTCAGATTTTTACTTATTCCGTTGTCTGCAAAACTCGATTAGTGGGAAAAAAATCACAAAGATGCTTGCAAAAATTACCCTGATGAGTTTTTCGGGAGTAAAGTCAAGCGTTTTATGAAAAAGGGATTATGAAACTTGAAGAAAGATGGCAAAAGGTGGTGGAAGACAATGGAAAATACTTTGTAGACTGATCTCATTCATTTCAATTTTTATAGCGTTTCAAATTTTCTTAAAAAAGCACTACGAACTTTCCGGACAACCTAATAAATTTTCAAATGAAAATTATCTCAATGTTCTTAACATGGAAAAAATTGTAAATTTAAGTCTGTTGTTTATATTATGGATTGAAATAATTTTGTCTCACCAGTTATTATATGAAAATATATTAAAATGATTATATTTGTTGCAATCTCTTCTCTTTAGAAACTAATTGAGGCTGCAAAAATTTGCGAATCTTGTAAATTCATTTCGACAAAAATGGCAAATCGAAATGCAAATACCAAGTCAATATGAATCCCTTAATTTGTTCAACTTAAATTGCGACTGGTTTTAATTTTCGTGAACAAATTAGTTAATTAATTAATTAAGCTAATGCAACTAATTACTGATTCAAATGAATTTTTTATAATTCTTAAAGCATTACTTAAAATTCTCGCACAACGATTATTGTATTATAGATTTACAAAGGTTAATCTTAATTATTCTTGATTTTCTTTTTGATAAAGATCCAAACGATTTACAAGTTCTAAAAGTTAAACGGAATCCAAAAACTTGATGAGGTTAATATTGTTAAGTACAATTAAATCCATCTGTATTAATATCGGTTAGCAGAATATATTTATTCTGTATTTTGCCGCTGCTTGAATTTTTGTTACATTATTGTTGCTCTTTCATTCTCATAATAGTTTCGATATAGTGTATTATTGATGTACGTAAATTGTCCATAATAATTGACTTTGAGTTCACAATTGAGTTATCTCGGACATCATACTTTTATTTTCCTCTTCGATTTATGGATATGACATTATTTATAATTTTAGGATTTTATTTGATTGCTTACCCTTAATTTTTTTACTGCTTTATTTATTATTTTCTATAGATTTATTCTTTCAATTGATTTATGGCTAAATGATCTCTGTTCAACAATCTCTATTGATCATATTTGGTGTTTCTTTACTTTCAACATTTCGATACTCTTTCAGTGTAGATTAGTAATAGTTCTTCGGTTTCAATGCAAGACAGGGTTCTGTAGTGCCCGAAGTTCGTGAATATTTGACTAAAATGAAAGTCACCAAAAATCCATTCTCAGTGATCCGAGTGGATAGTGCGAAACGTCTTATTAGTCTCGAGAAACTTCGCAAGGATTGCAACCGCAGTGAGGTCTTCAAATGTCCCACTCGGCAAAGTGTTAGCAGAAATATGAGAAATGAATTTATCGCCGCTCACGAATTGAGACAGCTGAAAAACAAAATCGATTTGATGGAAAATCGCGAAAGCAGTGAACGGAAACCCGCCCTCACTAGGGCAAAAATTATTTACTGCATGCTGAGAGCCCTATCTGAAGGCGATAAAATTGAATGGGCTTTATTCGGCCACAAAAGTATGATATATGTTTATTTACATTTAAATAATAATAAATTAAATAATCATAATAATAATAATAAAGATAATAATAAATTAAATGATAATAATAATAAAAATAATATTAGTAAACATAATGACAACGATTTTTCTCTCCCCCATTTGATGGCAAATAATAATAAAATAAGCTTCCACAGCTCTGCTGCCGCAACAACCATAATTATAAAAAACTTCCAACCCTAATAAATTATATCTTAAAGGTATACTTGACTTTTCATAACGCAAATGGAAATACAAATAAATTGAATGAAAACCAAAAAAATAGATTTTGACTTTTCATCACTTTTGTTTTTTTCGTCAATGATTCATCTTACCTGTTTAAATATTGAACTAAATAAAAAAAACATTTTAACGATACCTCGTATTAAATTCGATAACTTTTATAAGAAAGTATTTCTATCACATTTAATATAACTGATGAACCAAAAATTAATATTATGGCTTATGAATAAAAAAAAGATTAAATGCCAATGTATAAAATGAATTTTAGAATTACAATAATTAATGTTACCAATTAAGAAAATTTTATAACATACAAATTAATATATTCTAAAATAGAATAACTGAAATAAACATAAAAAAATATAATTTAATTAAAGTATAAGTGTGATGAATTGTCCGGAGATGAATCATCCGCGATAAAACGAATTATATGGTGAGGAAATATCCGGACACCAAACAATAAATTAAACAAAATCAAACAACCTAACTAAACCTTGAAAATATTATAAGAAACTGAGAAAAGATTTTGACCTACAAGGAGCTGAACTGTTTAAATATAATTAATTATTCAAATAAGATGTTATCAATAATATATAATAATTTCCTTATTTTCTATAATTTTCCATGAGAACAAGATATTAGTAATGAAATAAACTAGATATAAGAGGCTTAAAGATGGATGGGACCTCTACACTTTTTGAACACTATTGTATAACGCGCAGCTCTTACTTTTTGGCATCCGTTTTATGTATAGATAACGCGCATAGCAGGCATGGTGGTATACATCGTTATCACCAGTACAGGATTCACAGTTCATATTTTGACAAAATTTAACATTTTTGCATAAATAACGGTGCACGTTACCCACCGGAAAATACGGTATTTTGTATATTGTTGATTGAAAACATATTAACTCATATAAGAGCATATATTCTCAATAAACTGGTTCTTTACGTAGATCTTTATCCAATAATGTCAATTCTTTTTCATTTTTTATTGATTATTTTATTTTATTATAAAATAAAGATTGACTTAATCATTAGGATATAGAATGTTTGTAAAGGTTGTAGTTTGAAGTGCCCAGGATGAGCTCTGGGCTTCGATCGAGGCGCGCCGAGTGGCTTGGGGCTGAAATGCTAGGGGAAAAGGAACTGTTGTTGGTAGATAAAATTTACTATGTTTTGGTGGCGCTCGAACGTTCGAACACCCGTGAGCACCGTGACACGGACGAAGTAGAGCCACCGTTCGGACGTTGTTCCTTTTCAACAGCTGATCCGATATTCCACCCGCTTCTTGATTACCGAGTTCGACACCATCCGATATAGTAATCGATGCGGTCAATGCATTACTCAAAGAATGATTATGATGGGGGGATGCGACATAAACATGCGATCTCACACCGGCGCGTGTTCCAAAAACCATTAGTAGGCGATAATTGAATATGACGAAAATAAATAACACGAATTCGATTAGTTGTCAATGTTTATTCCCATGTACATTTTTTTGTACATCCACACTCTTGTTGTTCCAAGTTTTAACGTTGATCGACAGTTGTATGTTGTTTCAGCTAGGTTCCCTAATATATTTTTTCGCTTCTTTTTTTTATTTTTTAAAAAGTTTAGATATCAAGACTTTTGTAAAATGTAAAAATTTTCTTTTAAAGAAAATTTTCTTTTTAAATTTCTTAAAAGGAATAATTAGATTTTAGGTTTATAAATTTACGATTTTTGTAAAAAAAGTGAATATTTTCCTTAAGGAAAATTTTCTTTTTAAATTTGTCAAAAGTAATTGTTTTTTTTATTATTTACAGTTTGTTAATTAATTTATTTAGTTAATATATTGACATTTGGTGATCACTACAATGTTATTTAAAATTATTTGAAAATTGACAAACAAAAACACCTTCAGTTTGTCAATAGAAACGTTGACGTTTTACAGAGTTATTTATTGAGACTATCGCTGTTTTATTGTTACTTCATTTCAATCATTTGATATAATGAAACTTTTCATTGGCATTTAATTTTGAATCAATCTTAATTATCTGTTCAAATATTTATCTGATTCCATTTGATAATTTTAACTGATATTTTTCAAATAAATTTAAAATTATAATAAAATTTTATTAATTTGAAGGAAACATGTTAAATGTTAAATGAGATTGATTAAATGACTGTATAAGTAAATCATTATTTTAATAAATATTAAAATTTGGGACCTCTGACAGTTTTCAATGACCGCAGCATTTTGAGGTATTTGGTTTAATAATTCCAAACTATAGCAAGCAATCCAGGGAAAATATTCTAATACCGAAACCTTTGTATTGATATATTTCAAATGTCGGTATTCCCTGATTACACTAGAATTTATTTCCGTATAAATAATGTGTTTTGTTAATTGAACTATCTTTTTTGCAAAAAAATCATCGGTGTAGCCAAAAGCTTCTAAAATCACGGAACTCGGAATTTAAAATGGTCTTCCAAATGGGGCAGCTAAAACAAAACACGGTATTTTAAGATCGCACATCCATAGCCGTAATTAACTCCATAGACCATAATTAACTCTGTTTTAAATCAAAGATTTCATCATGTACAAAGTATATTATTCAAAACCATGTTTGCATACAGTCGAGAAAGTCACTTTTCTCTCCTTAAGCTTAGATTGTAATTCACAAGACTAATCTATTCTTTAAAACTAGGGTGAACCCCTTTCGCCAGGTCTGGCGAATTTTAAACGAATCACTTTAATCACCGGGAACTTCCCACAGATAGAAATCATAATTCTATTATAGCATCAATTAGTTAAGCTTATCTGGAGAAACGCAAAGACTTCCGATCTGCCCCTACACAAATTTATAATTCATAATTAATTGCATGAATAAATTATTAATAAATTAACTAAATAAATAAATTATTTTTATATTAATGTCAAAAGTCTTATAAAAAATTTAAGCTATTGATTTTCTTCTTAATTTTGTGGGGGTGGGGTAGATCGGAAGTCTTTCCGTTTTTCCAGAATTAAAAAAAAATAACTAAAATAATAATTTAATTTTTTTACTGAACTCCTGGAACTTCACACTGACAGAATGACAGACAGAAATCATAATTCTATTATAGTATTAATATAAAGAAATTTTAGGAAAATTGCTTGTCCTAAAAATTGATGAGGATCTAATGAATTTTAATTTTTTATTTTGAAATGAACTTTTAATATTTGTTTTAATTTTATACAAAAAAAATCAGTAAAAATTAATCCAGTAGTTTAAACTATTAAATGAAGTTAAAATTAATTGCTAAGGGTTTACTGCTATAAATCCCGGGATCACAGGACTAAAAAAAGAATGTCCCAAAATCCAATGATAGACTGCCCTAGTCCAAAATAATAACAAGTTATTTTAGATGAAAAGAATAATTTTACCAGTTTTCACAGTTGACAGAATCATTAAATCCAGGAGTATCGATAATTGTCAGTCTGAGTTTCACTCCTTTTTCATCAAGTTCGATAAAGCGCTTTACAATTTTGGTTGTGGCTGTAATATTTTCTAAGGGTGATAACATTTCTCGGTCTTTGTACAGATCTGTCATCAGAAGAGAATTTATGAATGTGCTTTTTCCAAGCCCACTTTCTCCTAAACATAGAATAATAATCAATTCAGATTTAGATATATTAAAATTTTCTCTAAACGACCAGACGAATTAGTTATTTGAACAAGTTTTGCAACAAATTATGACGCAATAGTATTATTAAACCATCATTATATATTTTAATTATGTTATAATAATCAAATTTTAAAAAGCTATGGAAAATATTTAAAATAAACCACAACAATGTGATTTTAAAATGTAATTTATGATATTATATTTCGATGGTTTTATTTAATCTTCAGGTAATCTTCAGGTGAAAGATTATGTGAAGTTTCAATGTTAAATTAATGATTTTGTAATCATTTACACCAAGTTAATTGAAAACTTTTAATAATGTGTTTAAAAATGCAGTTTGAATATTAATAAATGAATCATGAAATCTTATTAATAATATTTCACATGACTCTTTCTAAATAATTTTTAAGTGTTTGCATAAAAAATCTTGAAGTTATTTGTACACAAGTTACATTCACAAGTTTTTTATGCTCATTTATATTACTCTGAACCTCTTCTAGAACTAGTTTTCAGATATTATCAAACGCCTCCCTAATTTGTATGATATTGCTTCTATCAGGGTTTTTAAGGTTTACAGCTGGGTGTAACCTAAGATAATGTGGGTGTACAGCATAACATTTATTTTTACTCAAAAATTGTTAAATCACACATGCGCACTGGATTTAAAAGGTTAAGAACAAAAGAATGTCTTATATTTATATTTATTTTATATATATATATATATATATATATATATATATATAATAAATATAAATAAATATTGTTAGGAGCTTTGTTGAGTTCATAAAATTTTTGAATTTAAAATCTGATCAAATTAATAATTAAACAATTACATTTCGTAAAATAGTGTTATAGATATGTTAAAATAAGATTTTCCGAAATTAATGTAAAAATTAATTTATGTAAGAAATAAAATAAATTTTATATTGTATACCAAAAATGGCAATAAAAAACCCTGGCTCCTATTAGATATATACATGTATTTATAAGCAATATCTGAACACCGACTCATAGGAGAAAATGATTTAACACAAAAATATTCTCAACTTTATGAGTTAAGTAAGATTATTTTTGTAATTTTCTGGATAGAATTCATTACATATTTGAATCTTGAAAGATAAATGCTTCACCCATCAAATTTTAAAGTAATTATTAAATTGTGAACACAAAATTCACTTTACAATTTAAGCAATGCTTTCTATGAGTAATATTACTTTCTTTTTAATTATGCAAATCGATTGTTAAAAGATGACCTCATGAAACTGTGGATAAATGAATTAAGTTTCCATATCAAAAATTAAACAATGTACCAAATGTCCACATAAAGAAAAAAATAAAGATAGATAATAATTACTTTAATAATTTTGTTTTAACTGTTCTTACGACGGATTCGGAAAAGTCAAAAAATCCTATTAAAGAATTAGACGAAAATAATTTATTAAATTTAAAAATCGTGTTTAGATTATGTAAGATAGAAAGTTTGTTCAACAGTAATTCTATCATTCCAGCTGGATTATGTTCCAATTTAGTTTATTTATAAGAGTTAAGAAAACTAATCAAAATAAAAGTGATAGTAATATTACTTAACATAGAAATAATTGCTTAAATAGTAAATTTTCGGTTCTTGTGTTCCTAAATTAATAATTGCAGGTAGTGTGCAAAGCATTGATGACAAATCTTTATCTTAAAAATCAATTTGCAAACACAATCTTTAACTTTATATAGAAACACTATAAATATTACATAACAATATTTTAATATATTAATGCGAATATGATCATTAGTTTTGTCTGAAGATGACAATAATCCATCCAAAATTAACCACAATAAATTCTAATAGGTGTTGTTAATAAATTAAATGATCGAAAAACCCGGTTAAATTACAAAAAGGGGTTTAAAGCAGTGGTTTCCAACCTTGTTGTACCGCCGTCCCCCTTTAAAAAACAAATTGTTGATTCATTTTTTGTGACACCTATTCGATTTTTTTTGTTTGTTTTCGAAAATGATATTTTGGAAACAGCTGCATGCCTTCCTTGCAACAGGTTGGAAACCACTGGTTTTAAGTGAAATTTGTTGTTATAACTATGAACAAAAATTTAAATAATTTTAATTTTCAAAAATGAAAAAATAGTTTTAAAAAAAACCATTCACCATAACCAAAAATCTTATTTGAAAAAAAACATATGTATATGTTTCACAATATATTACCGGTAAAAAGCAGAAATTAAAAAATGAAAAAATTAATAACTTAGTATTTTAGTTATACTTAATTCTTTAAAAACGGTTTAAAATATTTGATATCTGTCACACGCAATTTTTTGATTTAAAGTTAGACTTAGCTTCTAACCTCCATATATTTTTAGAGTTAGGGTCAAATTTAAAGGTGATAAGTAAAGCCAAGATATTAGGTCGTCAAGTATGAAATTTTTATAAATAAAATCAAATTTTATTTTTACCGATACAAATATTTATGTCATTCATCAAAGTATGTACCCATATTATCGGAACACTTTTGCCATTTGAGCGACAGCTTATTGAGGCAATTTGAATAAAATTTTGGTGGGCGAGAATCTTTAAATTCCTGGAGGGCCATTTTTAAGACATCTCCAAAATTACATTTTTTCCGATCAAAATGTTGTTCGAATTGTGGAAGGAATGGTAGTCAGTTGGAACGAGGTCTGGTAAGTATAGATGATGTTTTGAAAGATAAAACTCAAGTTCCTTTAGTTTTTTTCATTGTCTTTAGTGCAGTATGAGGTTTCGCATTGTCCTGAACCCATAGGAATCGACCTGTTTACTAAACGCGGCTGTTTTTCTTTGAGTATCCGCATTATATCTTTCAATTGGATGCAATAGACATCTGCTGTGATCGACAAATAAAGTTTCATAAAGTGATAATCAATTACATCTGCGGCAGACCACCAAACTATCACCATCAACTTTTTTTGATGAATATTGTACTTCGGACTATGTTTTGGTGTTTTCTTTCTTTTTTTTCTTTGAGTGTGTTCTGTAAGAATAAAAATATTTTATAAACGATGACCTTATTTTTTAATCGATATTTAATATTTCTGGCCGACGTCGCTCCAAGCCAAGCGACACCTGGGCGAACTCTCAAGTCATCGATCGGTCGATTTGACGATCCAACCGATTTGCATTTTTTGAATCTTGGGGCGATATCCGAGTCAATTATTAAAAAAATACTTTCTTTCTAACCAGCTGAAAGTTTGCGATTATCATTTTGGATCAACTTTTCATTACGAGTGACGATTCGATTCAAAAAGTGATCACATCATCAAGCAAGCATCAAAACGCCTTCGTTTCTGCTATTCAGTAAACTCAAGTGATATCAACTTATTCAACTTTTTTACTTTGCCAATTTGAGCAAAGTGATTAAATATTGTTTGCTTTGTAACAGTAAACGTTAGCGATAAATCATAAGCACTTTGTGATGAATCCAACTCCACGGTTTCCTTCAGTTCGTTATTATCTGCATACGTTTCTGGGTGACCCCGAGACTGATTAGTAAGGTTAAAATGACCTTTCACGAATTTCCTGAACCAATTTGAGATTGTATGCTGAGTAATATCACTTGTATTCGAATAAATTATTTATAAATCGTATGGTTTCAGATGCTGAGGTTCTTCACAATATTTCGAATTTCCGCCTTTTTTTCATTTTTATTAAATACTCATTATCAAAATAAGTTACTAATAATTTTGTGAAGGTCGGGCTCAATTTCAAAATTTTTGAAACAATTAATTTTTATAAAGACTTTCTAAAATAATTAAATATTTAAAATCAAAAGTTTTTAAAGCAATTTTAAGTAAAAAAAATATATATCTTAATTAATTTAAAAAAGTTATTTTCGTAAATAATCAAATTTTAATTGTAGAGTAAAAAACTTAAAATTAAATTAATTGGGAAATAATGGATTTTTAAATAATTGATTTAAAAGAAATATATAAAGACAAGGATAATTATGTTGTACTAATTTTAAAAGTTATTCTAAAAATAAATATTAAGATTTTTATCATTAATGTATCGTAATAATAATAAAAATTTGAATATTGTAAATTATTTTGTTGTATTTAAATTCTATCTAATATTTGTATGGTATTTAAAATAATTGTAGGTAAAAAATGCTTTTAAACTGAAATATTGATAATAAAAAAATATTAAAATCTTTATTAATGTTTCACAAAAAAGAAATAACATTAAACTAATTCTAAAATAATAAAAAAATCATTATGGTTAATTTAGTAAAAATATGACTATAAAATTATGTTGGTTTTAATTTGTAAATAGTGGAATGTAAATTTTCAGAATAAATAGAATAAAAATTTTTCCATTTTAAAATAACTTATCAGTTTATTTATATATATATATAATTTCATATTTTTATACAAAAAATCTGGTCAAAAAGAAAACGAAAAAGTTCCACGACAAACAATTTTTTATGAAAAAAAATTGTTAACTAAAAATTTTTAATTGTGTTATTAATAAATTTTTGGTGTTAATGAATTACAATATTGATCAAGAACCCAACAAATTTAAATTAATTTAATTGATGCGTTCAAAAGCCAAGATATGTAGCAATCAAAAAAAAACAACTGAGAATCAAAATGTTCTATCATTGTAGAATTATAACTACTTTATTTATAGTAATCCTGCCTAAATATTTCATACTTGACAATCTAATATATTTGGTTTTAGTCAGTTATGTGTCATCTCAACTAGGAGCAACGCACTCAATCGTTCTGCATCTGCGGCTACTCTTTATCTATTACTTAAAACACGAGGGAAAATGAGAAAATAACTAAAATCCTGTTGTAATAGTCTCGATCGCGAGTCTCACCCCGCAATCAATCGTCGCATCCAGAACTCACCGATCACAATCATCGAGAAATTGAAGCCCTTCTTGACGGCCTTGCGATGCATCTGCTCGGGAATCTGGCCGAATCCCAGCGAATTGACTCCCTCCTACAGTTCACCGACTCAATGTCAATTAGAAAACAAATAGTTCAATAAGTTACAAAATGTTTCGTCTTCGTATTGCTTGAGGAATTCGGAGCGATATTCGAATCGAAACTTTCTTCTGAAATTGCGCAAATAAACAGAAAGAGCAAATTATCGATAGTGAGAGAACGATAATTTGAAGAGCGAACCTGTCGTCGATTTCTTGATTATATTGAATCTCGGACTCGATGCCATTGTAATTTAAGTTTATAAATTTTAAACAATTGTTATTAAGAAGTTTATTAAAAGAAAAATAATTTAATTCATTTTTTTTCTAATTTCTAATCGATAAAAACATTTTCTCAGTCTCCTTTGAGAATCGATAAAATTAATTTCATCTTAATAGAAAAAATTGTTTTTTTATTTTTTGTAAAATTTAAATTAAAAGTTTTTTATCGAAAATTTTATTATTTTTTAATCAAAATTTTGATGGATATAATAATTATGGATAAGTATATCAGCAATATCATTTTTATGGGATATTTCTAGAAAATTATTTAAGTTTCTTTTTAGTAAAATCATATTGAAATTCGGTATAATTTTTGCTCGACGATTAACAATTTTTTCAGTATTTTAAGATCATTATTTGTTACAATTAATTTTTTTACTTTGGTTTTCAATTAGAATAATTTTTAGTGGATGACATATATCGATCACTTAAATTATTTTTATTAAATATAATATGAACAAAAATGTCTAATTTGACAATAAAATTTGATAAAACAAGAATCGCTAAATGATTAAGAAAACATTAATCATATTTATAACAAAACTCATCCATTTCAAAAGATAATTGTAGACAATACATTTTGATATATCAACCTTCATATTCAGGTCACTGACTAATAATTTAATTTACCTGTAATTAAATGAAAAAATAATGATTATTGTTCCACCCGTTTACCAGGTTGCACTAGAGACCGCACGGTGGTTGCAGAAACACATAGGAATGTTAGGAGCTCGGAGGACTCTAAGTGCTGGCCAATATTATAAAATAATCGTTCAGATAGATCATCCTCGAAATCAGAATAAAAAAGGTTTGCATATGGCAATCAGATTCAAATTTCAAAATGAAAAATAAATTGTCTCTCAATTTTATTTATTTATTGGATATCAACAAAATCATTTATTGTCAAAATTATCACAAAAATATTCAAATCATGAATAATCAGTGACAACAAAGCAATTTTAGTCAAAATTAAAATTAAGAATATGAATCGTTTTTGTCTCAAAATAATTAATCAAATCGCTTTTTCCCAACAAAGAATTATCATTTTCGAGTCGCTTTTGAAAAAAACAAAACTAAAAAAAATTATTTCGAAAACTCCATCTATCCAGTCACTCTCTTATTGACTAGGCAATCAGAGTGAGTTAAATTTCAGCCGCTCTGTCCCTCACACCACAACTCGGGACACCAACACACACTGGCATTTCGAGTAGTAAGTGGACTCGATATTCATAGGTTTGAC
>MQRK01252300.1:11318-23348 GCA_001938485.1 Girardia tigrina | reverse complement strand
ATATATATATATATATATATATATATATATATATCAGCAAGAGAAACGAAAAGTTATAAAAAGAATATTGTTTGATATTCAGTAAAAAGTCAAATTTGAACTAGTCTTTTTGACAGGACAGGATGAGATTTGAATATAAATATTAGCACAGTATAATAAAATTCAAATTTAAATTCCGAACAATTATAAAATCGATTGCTTGAAATCAAGCTTATCGAAAAATCTGAATAAACTGGTCTTCAACTTTTCCTAAATCTGTAGAAAGTATTAATGCGAGGAGAATTTTTATCAAAACTAATAAATGTATGTTGCGTAATTTATGTATTGAATGTACTAGGTGTGATCTTTGTATTATTGTGTAATAGGTCACGACCGAAATAGTGTGTATGGTGAAATGAATGAGTGTATGTTTGACCCAGATTGATGACGGCATTAATCAATATATATACAGATGATATTCCTCATTTTATTGTCTTTAAATAAATATTATGACAGTCTCGAAGTCTTCTAACAATTAATAAACTAAGGTCCTTGTTAAAGCAGAATTTCAATTCTAAATCTGTAGGTGTTTGTAATTTCTTTGTTACTATCTGAGTGAAAAATTCAGTTTCAGGAAAACGTAATGTAAATACTCGCACTAAGTTATTTATGCTTTCAGTTTTGGTCCATTTGGACAGATTTTTACAAAAACTAGTTTTTGCAATAACTACTATATAAACTTGATGGAAACGCATACACAATTACCTGTTATAAATTACCCGTTAACAATTACCCGCTCATAAATTTAATCAAACAGTTATAGTCCACGAGGGAAGTAAATTTCAAACCTTCACTATGTTTTCGTACTCTTTTGGTCTCATACCAAGCAATTTCTACCTCTTCAGAAACTTTATCTTGTATATGTAATGGAAAATCTTTAAAAATCAAAATTAACTGAAAGTGGTTGATGTCAATTTCTTTGTGGAACAGTCCAAATATTTTTAAAAAGTGCAGTTTTTAAATCATTTCAAAGCTGGATAAAGTAGATAGAGAATGACGGGTATTATGTTAAAAAATAATTCTTTCATACTTTGATTTTAACTGTGTTAAAATATTATACTTTCTGATTATTATTGAAGGAATAACGTTATTAAATTATTAATTGTGAAATAAAATTAAAATGCAAATTATTATTAAATTTAAAAATAATTTGTTATTGGCGTTTGATGTCGTTGCATTTCTATGTTAGTCCATGAAAATAACATAGATAAATAAAACTTTATTTATTCCTTTATTAAAGGAAAATGTTAAAATTTTATAAATTATTTTTATCATTAACTTTTATTTATACGAATTTCTATTTCAGTATTTTATTTTAATATATTGGGAAAACTAGTTACCAAATTAAATGATATCTAGGTCCAAAATATTAATTTAAAAAAAATTTAATTAAGAAACGAAATAATTAATTGATCTAAAATTAATTATTTTAATGAAATTAACATTATATAATTAGAGTTGTCACTCGAAGGGTAGTAATTTGAGTGGGTGTTTACAACGTGTTTATTGACGTGGCCTATCAGGCACTTGATCTTTGTTGAAAGGAGTTTTAACTTCGTCTTGATAGCTTCCACGAAATCATCGAGAAGTAAATATTTACAAATTATTACGGCATAGGTATATAAGAATATAGGAGGAGATTATTCTGGAGGAAAAAAAGGATTTTTAGACGAACAAAGGGATGAGGTTGCAGGACCACAAAATTTCGAAATTTGACAAAAAACAAACAGATTCAGATAAACAAACTCAATTCAAAATAATAAACCTCCTCAACTGTTACCGATAACTGTGTATTACAAATAATATTCAGCATTGGCGCACAGGGTAGTGAATCATAGACTCTGTGTCGTGACTCAGAAGTAAGACTGTATTTAAATATTTATTTTAAAATAACAATAGTACACAATTATATAGTATACAATCAACATCATAATAACTTACATCATAACTTACATAATCAACATCATGTCAGATCAATGACATAATTGCAATTGCATAAGGCAATTAAGTTATGCCCTTTTATGACTCATTACACTCTGTACAAGGTAGAAACCATTTGACAAATACAAAGTTTTCTGATCCTCTGACACGGCTTCAGATGCAAGAGTGCGAGCTTTCAATGCACGGGTACGCTTTGGCTTCCTCTGAGAAATAACGAGTCATGTTCCTTTGTTCCGTGATTCTGGAGACGGGAAAATGGGCACTGAAACATATTATCCAGACGAAAATTCAGCACTACACTAGGGATTACTCTTGGAAAGTCCTCATCGATTACACCAACAGACACTGGCATATCATGTTCCGCGTTTAAATTCAAAGGTTTACTACATCTTTCTGTTTCTTCTCTTTGTACTACTTGGATGTTCGTAGTACCATTACCTTGGATTCGATGATCAATTAATAAATGTAATTGTAGCCATCCATTAGTTTTATAAATTTTGTGGCAGTTCACCATGGGACATATGAACGAACCAACACCTCTCTGTGCCGTCGGCGCCGTGGCCAGATGCACATTCTTAATGTGTCTTGTGAGTTCCTTCTGCTCAGCAAATTCTTTAAAGTAAGAAGTGAATGTGCAAGCTAATATTTTGATGCACGACTGAAGCGAATATTCTTTCTCGTGCTCGACTGCCTCTGTCAGTCGCTCAAATATGGTTCCTTTGATGAGGCGTTTAAATTCCTCATCATTTTCGAGAAGCCCTCTTTCGTTTATACTTTCCTTGTATTCTGCCAAATCTTCCGGATCGTTGAATATCCAGAGCACATCGCGAGCAATGCGCACTCTCATTAGTTGCTTTTTACGGCCGCTTAATCTGTGATTTTCTGAGGCGATCTCAGAGTTATCTATTCGGATACAAAACTACGCAATCGTGATCAGAGTCGCAGTCATAAAGATGTTTGCATTGAACATCTTTAACTTTACCCATGTTGTTTGCATGCACTAGAATGTAATCAAGAAGGTCCTCTTCTTTGTCTCAGGATGGGTCCAGCTACGGTTTTTCCGTTCATTGTGACTGAAGAAAGTGTTCACAACTTTCATACCTCTCTCCTCGGCCAGTAATACTAGTTTGGTCAGTTATCCAGGACTGCGACGAGGACGTATCGAGAAGGGAGAAATATATACTGATATGAGCACATATCTCTCAGTCCCAATTCAAAATAATAGTTTTTTAATCACAATTAATTTAATAATTAAACTGATTTTCAATCACACGCGTACCAGTTTTAGTTAACCTATTTAGTCAATTTTTGATAAATAATTACGGATGATTGGAGATCTTCCTGGAGCATTTTTTTATAAGATTTGATGTGACAGCGGGAATTAATTCATATTCTTTTAATCGGTGATAATCCGAAAAAGCAAAGTTTTTAAAGGGAAAAGGAGCGCATGATGTATTCCAATAAAAGATTATATTTACGGTATTTTCGTATGAATCTATCGACGCCACAAGCTATCGCGCCCTGAAATATAAATACGCTGTAGATAGTGCCGGTGTAAAACAGGTGAGAAGATTTTGTCAAATAGTTTTGACATTACCAAGCATTTACGGATTCGCTTCGCAAGGATAAACAACTAATGCTACTTTTTTGCATTAATGGGGGCGCATTGATCGTTTTCCGGGGATTCGACGCGGAAACCCATAGGAATTTTGAATAGAGCCAGCGACACGGATGGAGGCGTTTGCATTCAACAAAGGATCTTGTGAGCAAGTTTCATCTCTCGGCAGTTCACTCAGGGAGAGAGCATGGAGGTTTTCGTGGCCGATCTGAAGCCATCAGCTGCCATAATTTGTAGCAACAATGGTGGTAGCCGGGCCTTTGTGGCCAAGACTTTATCAACGATCTACAAAAAGTCGCTAGAAAGAGTGTGAAAGCTGAAACGACGGGGAGGCGCTGAATTTGAAATCGATAGTGCCATTTGCGCAAGTATTCATTCAGGCGGAGCATGGAACCGGTGGAGAAATAACTGTCCCCGCGCGAGTGGAGCGCTGCAGCAGAATCTGCCATTTGGATTGCGAATGCACAACTGCAGACCGTTGCTCCGCGTGTCTATTCGATAGAACCACAACCAGAGAATACCGGCATTCTCCAGAGTGCTTCAGGTGCGATCGGCCGAAACCTGTGGCTAGAGAGTGCCCACGACCCAGAATCAAGCCATAAGGAAGCTATTAGCAGGTTCCGATCAGTGTTTGGGGGAATTACTTGACTTTATTTACGATTTCTATCAAATTATTTTTTATGAATAGTTTTTCATCATTTTGGGACACGATATTTATTGATTATCTTTTGAATTTTCGTTTTATTGAAGGGTTTTTTAATAGTAGATTTTTTTATTTATTAATTCCTTTCAATTGGGTTTTCTTTCTCTAATGAATTCTTAATCAATGGATTGATGGCAGTTTACACTTTATTGAATATAACCCATCAGTTGATTGTTTCTATGATCTATCGAATCAAGTTTCTCAAATTTTAATGTTTTAAACTTTTTGATATGTATTGTTAAAATTTATTTAGTTATCAATGAATGTAATTGGCAAAATGGTAAGTCTGAGTCAATCTCGACTCCAAGAGTTTACTGATAAATTTTGTACATCGATCCATTTTCTATTGAAATAAATTGGTTGAAAATGCATTAATTCAAAGATTGTATTAACGAAGAAATTCATTATTGATTTATACAGTAAAATTGCTTGGAACTAAATTATTTTAACTCTTAGTCTAAGGCAGTAATGGTAACTAAAAATTCAAATTTAAAATTCTGGTAAAATATAATTTTTCTTCAATCCAAAAATTCGAAACCCTAATCAGTTAAAAAAGAATTAAAAAAATAGAGCTTTATTGGCACTATAATTTGTTATTTGAGTAAGAACACAGTCGAAATCCATATCAAACGTTTAATTAAATTAAACCACAATAATTGAATATTAAAATAATATTCAATTATGCAACTCTGAAATAAAACGGTTAATTCTTGCAAAAACCGATTTCGAACCACAAATAATTAAAATTAAAATCGAGTAGTTTCATTATGATCAGCGGTCAAGAATTTATATACCTGTTTAATTAATAAAAATAGTAAGGCTGCACTGCTACTGAACCTGTAATCACAAAGTATCAAATAGGAGCAGTTGCGCAATCGCACGACCCTTGTACGTCGTAATGATAAAATAATGAAAATAAACGAATATAAACTAACTATCAGGTTTAATCATTCTTTGTAAATTCGTACGTAATTAAAATGCCACAAATGAAACCAAAAAATGGTACTTTTTTGAGAAACGATTTAATTTAAGATTTAAGGACCCTTTACAAAACGCTACCCCCTGCTCCATTTGTTACATCCACAAATGAGAATAAATGAAATTTCTAAATTCAAATATATTTTTTAATTAACACCAATTGTAAAACATGCACAAAATGTAACAATTAGCTCTAAATATGTTAAACTAATAAAACGTTTTTGAAACAATCAAATATTCCTTATTTCACTTTTTGAGTTTCTCAATTCTTCGAAATCAGCTATACACTTTCAGATTGGCTCTAAATATTAATTTAATATTATTATTAATTACTATTATTACTATTTTATCAGTCCTTATTGAAATTCTCTTCACTTCTCCAACAAAAGATTCATTAACAATTGGAATAATATAAACTAAATATTCTTTATTCTGATGTAAATTACTAAATTGAGTCTCATATTTGATCGATTGATCGACTGATCCGGTTGAACAAGATACATAGAAATTCTTTACTCGATTATGTAACAAAGATTCCTGAAATTATATAAATAATATCGTCAATTTCACTCAACATACTGATAGACATTGATGACACAATTGAAGATGATACTGTTGACAGAAATGATCGGTGTTGAGTAACAATGTTATATAACCAATGAAAGAATATTTGTTTGAAAGGTTAACCCATGTAATGTTTACAGAATCACTTGAACTATTTACGTTTTGATAGTTAATGCATCCAGTTCCTAATGTTCGATAAAAATCGTGAATTTCGAATATTTATCACTTATTAATTACCAAAGGGAATATCTGTACAAAGAGGAATGTCACAATATTGCCAGTGGTCTTTTACAGGACACCAGGGTTTCCAATCTCCAGCTGTACTGCAAATGTTCGATTTTGTATGCTTCTGAAAAGAGTATTTGGAATTATTCCATTGAGAACACTTGTTCCCATCTTTGTCTGATGATCTTATTCCAGAATAAAATCTTCGATCGGAATAACAATCAGTGAAACAATCTGTAAAAATATAAGTTTCATAACATTCCAAATTTTATTTAAATTTTCTTAATTGTTTTAGAATAATAAATTTATTTTACAATAAACAAAAGACACAAAAAGTTAGACGATACACCGTGACC
This sequence comes from Girardia tigrina, assembly GCA_001938485.1. Lineage (NCBI taxonomy): Eukaryota > Metazoa > Platyhelminthes > Tricladida > Dugesiidae > Girardia > Girardia tigrina. The sequence continues at coordinate 16,924 of MQRK01252300.1, read as the reverse complement.
GAGCCCCCATCGACATTACAATACAACATTGAAAGACAGGGAATCAAAATATTTGGTATAATTGTTTCTTAAAATTGAATTTAGCATAAATGCTTCTTAACTAAATCCTATAGGATATATTCCTGTTGAAGTGATTCATGGAAAATAACTAACGGTATTTATGATTAAATGATTCGAGGCATTATGAGCTTGATAATAAGGCTATATAAGATATTAAACACAATGAAATGATTTAACAGATAAAAATTACAACTAGACGTAATTTTTGTTACGAACTAATAAATGCTTTTTAACGCATATTTTACCCAATGTTTTAAATGCTTCACGGTTTTCCAAAGGAGTTTCTAACTTTTATAGCGGATCGATGATATAAGCTTTGAATTACTATATTCAAGTTTTCATTGCTTTCGTACTTTTCGTAAATCAAAGGGTATGAAATACTGACATTTTAAACTAATTATTTGTTTTATCAACTCTTTCAGTTCTTAAGGTATGACCAAAAACACATTGTATGAATTTTCCATTTCTAATAAAACAAAGTCCGATTATCAAAATTTATTTAAATTAAAAATTGATCAATTCTGATTATTTAAACAAATCAGGAATTTCATAAAATTAATCTGGATCCTTATAATAATTTATAATATAAATATGAAATATGATTATTTACTATAAATATCAATATAACAAATTAATTATCTTCATCGACTTCATTAAAAGGCTTTAGCCAGTCTATATTTCGACATATTAACCTTCCCGTTTTATTTTCTAATTCTACGCTGAAATTAGAAATTACCATTATCTTTTAAGGATGCATTTAATGATTTAATTGTGTATTTTACGCCAGACACTCTTATAACTGGATTGGGAGGTTTTGCCGCACCCACCGTATTCTACAGACTTGGCCCCATCGGATTTTCACTTATTTAGATCACTGTAGAATTCCTTAAACAGAAAAACTTTCGCCAGTGATGATGACATCAAATCGTTCCTAGACGGCTTTTTTGCTGACAAAGGTAAAAGTTTTTATGAATCAGGAATAATGAAGCTACCGGAAAGGTGGAATAAAGTGATTGAAAATAATGGACAGTATATCGTGTACAAATATTTGTGCATCCATGTCATTTTTTGATAATAAATATTTTAGTGAAAAACGCAATGACTTTTTGGCCAACCCAATATTATAAAAAGATTTTTTGTAGGATAAATCTAATCATAGGTTAGTTCAAATATTATGCATATTTTTCAATTAAAGGAATGATAATGAGTCTAAATTGTTTCAAATATTCACCTCCATGTAAGATAATGCTTTAGAGATCATCTTGTAGGCGGCCAATCTCATAGCCGGAAATAGTAACGCAATGTCCCGCAGACTGAACTAGATATGTTACCTCATTTTTATCATTTCCATGAAGCACCCCTGTGGAAAGTGATTTATTTCCTATAAAAATCATAATAAAGATCATTTTTGACATATGAGTGCTTCATGCCAAATGATAACAATGAGGTAAAGTATCTATTTTAGGCCACGGGACAATACGATACTATATGAAAGTTTTCTTCTCTCCTTTTGTTCCTGACGATCCACCAGGTTCCTATCAGAAGGGTATGATGGTTGCGGAATACAAATTATTGCCCTCTGCTCTAAGAAAGTTTCTGTTAAATTGACTGTAATGGATCAAACATTGTCACGCATTATTTTAAGACTTCCATGACTTCGAATTTGCTTTAAATTGTCGAAGAATACGTTTCTCGGAAAGTTGATGATCATCACATGCTCCTGTACTTAAAAATAAGGATTTTCAAGAAAGTCCATGGCCACTGATGCACAATTTCTTATCTGCAATGATTCTACAAGCTTGTTAGAGTCTGTTTCCTTCAGATCCTACCTATGCGTGAGAAACGTTTTTCGTAGGCATTATCTAGGCGTATAGGCACTTCTTATCTATTCCAGCAACCTTTACTCATTGATTCTTCTGATTGGCGCTAAATGTGTGGGGTACCCATCAAACGCAAACACTGTGTAACACCAAATCATCATGAAGAATTCGTTGGTATGTCGATCAGGATATTTCCACTATTTCATAGAAAGAATGTAGTTTTACTGTTCGGTCATGTTCATAATTGCTATTTGAGATTCAAGTTATCAATTTATTATTTTTTTGTTAAATTTATTAAATTTGGCTTTTATTTTATTTATGTAAATTATGTAACCTGTTAAATTTGCGTTTGAAGATGAAATAGACGCTAATTTATAAAATTTATTTGTTATTTTCCAAACGGTTGTTTGATACATATTTCGAGGCTCGAATATTCCCGAGAACATTGACTCCATATTCGATGAGTTTTCATTCCATTTTATTATTTCAATTTTTGAACATTTCGATTTACTTTGAACCATCTGAAAATAAAACACATTTTTCATAATAAACATTAAATATTTATTCAAGAACATTTCTTAAATTCGGACAATCGAGATTGGAAATGATTCTCGTGATACAATTTGAAGGATTCTTTTCATTGAGAACTTCAATAACAAATGCGACCAAATTGCATCTTGGATCTTTTGTAATATTTGAGATATAAACGGCCAAGGAATTCGAGGAGATAAATTTAGCTTTGATAGAAATTGTTAATGGTCCACCTAAATGATATTTGGAGGTTAAAGTTGATAAAAGGATGGAAATTACCGATATCATAAATAAACGTAGCTGAGGATTTCTTGCCGACTCCTCGATGATAAATCCATCCATTGATTGGGGAAACTTCCACAAGAAATTTGCCACATGTTTTCAGGTTATCAGTTGATATATTTTTCGATGTTTTGTAAAAATAGGTTTCATAAATTACATTTCTGATCTAATTCAGATTATGTTTATTAAAATCAAAAAATATCACTAATTACATTTGAACAAACATTGCTCTGTATTTTAATTATTTTAACTTTGTATCTAATAATGGTCCCATGTGAATTAAATGGCTCAAGAAATTGAACTCTTATCCATCCCGATGTTGGAAAACTGACATTCAAACTTTGAACTGGTTCACTTCCTTTATTCAATGTTTATACAATATTCAATGATTAATATATATATATATATATATATATATATATTAAATAGACTAAAGTAGTGGTTTCCAACCTGTGGGGTGCGCCCCCCACCCTAGGGGGCCGCGAGACTGTTGCAAGGAGGGCATACAGCTTTTTCCAAAATATCATTTTCAAATACAAACCAATAAAATTGAATAGGTGTCACGAAAAATGAATCAACAATTTGTTTCAATTAAAGGGGGACGCACCAATTTTTTTAAAAGGGTAACGCCGATACAAGAAGGTTGGAAATCATTGGACTAAAGGTTTACATGAAATGTTTAAAGTATTATTTTAATAATGTTTTTATTTAAATAATATAAATTAGTTGTTGACTTTAATTTATATCTGAAATAACAGCAATGACGTCATTATTGACCGCATTAATTTCAGATGAGTCTGAAATAGCTGAAATATGGTTTAGAATGTTCTGAGCAAAATCGAGACACAAAAAGTTAAAAGATGATAAGAAAAGCGATAAATAAATCACAAACTTATGCACCGCAACTGCTGTCTTGAATAATATTCGATAGATTTCAATTATGGTAAAACTCGACGACTTGGAAGATATTGTCACGACCCTTCTGAGTGTTAACATTTCTGTAGACTTTTGAGCCCCCAGTGGTTATTAAGGGTCAACCAAAACCCACTATAATTTGAATACGATTTTATATATCTATCTGTGAAAGGGTCGGACACCTCTCCCTCGCCTGACATCTGACCAGCAGTGCCAGGTTTGGAAGGCCATCGGGCTGTGGGCCCCCCGACTAGCTCAGCGCCGCACGGGGCTGATTCCATGTTATGTTTCATACTGTTGTACTCGGCTAATGATTGTATTATTTCATAATTTCATTATTACTTGATTCTTTCTCTGCTCTGTGCGTGCGTCTCTCATGCTCTGAATATTTTCCATGATTACGTGTCCGCCACTAATGTATCTGTCTGGATGATGATTAATTTGTTATGAATTTATTATAAAATTATTATTATTCAATTTTTTACTACCGTCAACAGTTTTATAACCAATTCTCCTTCGATTTTATCAGTTGATTTTTAATTTATCATTTAGCATTTTAGGGTATTCTCATCTTGACATCCCATTTTAGGCATTTTAATACCGACATTTAGTATTTCACTTATCAATCATTAAGATTTGTCAATCACTGCACCATTACCAACTCAGCAAGTATAACCGTATTAACATAAAACACATCTGCAACAGATCCTAATTACTATTATCCATCTATCATAAACTTCTACTGTTTACCATAATTGTCATTTAAGGATTACCATTTTATTTTATTAATCTGTTCATCAACAAGATATATTCTACAATCATACGGATACTAATGAGGCGAACCGTTTATAAACCTACAGTCAGCGATTATTCGGAGCATAACAGGGAGCGGATCTTAGCTTTGTTAATTCCTTGAGGACGCGACTCGCGCGCCTTTACAGTGACAATAAGCGAAATCTTGCTGTCTGTTCTGGAATCTTTGGAATTCGCACGTTCCCTTTCAGTCTTCATTTTCCATTCCTCATTTTGCTCATCAGCATAAATTATTCGGGGCATATTCGGCGGGGTGACGACAATAGCGGCGACGGGCTTTAAAGGAAAACTTGTCTAAAACTCAATTAACGGTTATGAAGTGATATTAAGATTTAATTATATAAATAAAAGTGAAGTTATTAGATTATACATATCTTTAAAGTATAAAAATTCAAAACTTAGTTCAATTACATTAGTTTCTTTTGATATTCGGAAGTGCTGCGTATCGAAGAAATGTATCAATGTATCATACTTTGAATGTATCTCGTATCATACTTTGTTGAATAAAATATGGATAAACTTTAACGAAAACACAATGTTGTGAAAAATATAATTTTAAAATATTTATAATAAATATATAAATAAATATTACTTAAACCAGTGTAAAACTCCTTAATTTCCGAATATTCTCCTAAGCGTTCATTGTTTTGGGTTTCCATTTTACTTTCTGCTCGAACCCTCACAACATATGTAACATTTGGTTTCAAGTTTTTCAATTTTATGCTGCTTTCATCTAAATTTTAAAATTTAAAATTGTTGTTTACAAATGTTTTAATATGACATTCTAAGGTATTTTAAATTCTATATGTACATTAAAATAATAAATATTTTAAAATATTTAAAATCTCTTATTTATACGAAGGCATACATATAAGAAGGATAAATTTGATTTAAATCATTAAGTCAATAATTTTTTGGGGGTTTAATTTGGTGTCATAATTTGGTATTGTCTCTCTTATCTAGAAGTGTGATTAATATTTCAATTTTTATAATCTGAAATATAAATTTAATTCAATGTAGAATGTTGAGTTTTTATGTTAAAATTTATTTTGAATAGAAAAATTGTTGTAAAAAATAAAATGAATTGCTACAGGAAAAGCAATAGAATCAAAGAATGGAGTGGATTGAACATGCAAGGTCTGAAAAGAGAGCCTACAAATTGAAGGCTTGTGTGAAGTGAAGGCT
>MQRK01252299.1:0-11229 GCA_001938485.1 Girardia tigrina | reverse complement strand
TAAACATTCATCTAATTTACTACTGTAAATAATTGTGGGGGACCCTCTCTTCCAATGACCCACTGGAAATTAACTTTGGCTGTCCTCGTCAAATACAATTCTCAAACTATGACGAAAAAATTGTAAAATTTGAAATAAATATTTTTTTAAACTATTATTCGATTTTATATTTAATTTATTAGTTTCATATAGAATTTTTGCAAAAGTAGTTATTGTTGAAGATAATATTTATTTTGTAAATTCTAAATATCAATAAATATAATTAGGAAAATTAATTATTTTAATGGAAAATATTTTCCTCTATTTTTTAATATTATAAATAAATTTATTTTTATTTTTGAAAATCTTATTGTGAAATAAATTTCAGAACTAAATTTATTACTTTTGCAAAAAATAGGATTTATAAATTTTTATTATCAAAGGTTTTGATCTATTAATAAATTAAAATTTCAAAGAATAAATATACATATCAAATTATGTTAAAATATCAAAATAAATTATACATTATATAATTGAAATTATTTTTTAATTTCTAATACTACATGGAAAATTATCCAAAAATTCTAATCTTTCTACACAGATATAATCTTTAAATTCAAAGTTATTCTAATACCAGATGCTTCAATCAATAATTGAATCCTTATTAGTTAGTGAAGATATTTAATAAAATATAATTATAAATAAAGAATCGCTCAAATCATTTAAAGTGTTAAATTCTTTGCTAATAAAAATTCAAAATTAAAAGTTATGAATTATTTTTATCAATCGAAACCTGCTCCGTTTATCTAAAAAAATAACTAATTTTATTCAAGTTTATAAATTAGTTAAAGTTGTCAGTTTTAAATAAGTGAAATTTATACTAAATAGAGTGAAAAATTATAAAAAATACTCTTAAAATTTTTTTATTTATTGATACTAAAATCTAAACTTAAGTTTTCTGTAWAMWATTTATCATATCCATGTAAAAAACAATGATTTCTGTATAAAAATGAGTATTTTCCATAAAAAAGCAAATAAGGGTTTGATTAAATTATTCGATACGCCGGTTGAAAATTATTCTTCGTAATCGAAACAGTTTCGACAGTCTCCGTTAAACCACTTGAAGAATAATTCAAACTTATCGAAGATAAAATAATATTTTATTTTTAAATTTTTTGTCTTAATCAAATATTATTAATTTTATCTCTTTATTCTTTAAACAAAAAACAAATATTTTAAATTTACTAAATTGTAATGAATTAAAACAAATGATGAAAATTATATTGAAACAAGCAAAACAGAAAATATAAATATGACGATAAAATGGTTTATTGTGTAACAATAACAAAACTATTTAAAAATAAATGTATGAGATAAATTTTAAAACAATAGAATTAGTGAATAAATAGACATAAAAACAAATTAAATATAAGATCTTAGAAATAGTTAATCGGAATTGAATAAACTCTAAAAAGTAAATAAAATATGAAGAAAAATAAATATCATAGTGAATATTAAAAATTAACAAAATATAATAAAATCTTTATTAACCCTGGCCGTCTCCTGTCCTGCTCGCTCCTCCTCCGACTCGTCAGAACTCATCATTGTTCAAAAAGGTCAATTTGACTCTCAAATGCGAATTATTTCAACAAATCAATTTGAAATATAATCGATTAATTATTTAAGCGATCGACGAATTAATATTATTATTATTAATTATATAACTATTTCTGGGGTCCATGGTGATTATTCGCCATACGATACTTTATAATTATAATGATAATTATTGCGTCCACTTTTTCTAATTTTATATTTTATTATTTTTTTGCAAAAAATTGAAATAATCGTTGTTTGAAATTGAATTTCATGTATAAAATGTTTAAAGGATATTGTTTAATCAGAGGTGTAACTACGATTTTTGCCCCCTTACAAATATAACCTAAATAAAATAATTTTAAAAATTTTATATTTGCTTTCGCCTGTTGATTTGAGTAACTCTCAATAAATTTATATAAATTAAAACTTGGTGCAGTATCAATATCTAAGGATATTGGTTCCAAATAATTTAAACACTCTGTAGATATGCATTTTCCAAAATCATCCTGATTGATTTTAAAATCAATGTTTTCTTATATTAATATAAAATTTACAATTGAAAAATTCAATATAAAATTCAAGAACTATTTGGGCTCCCTTAGCAACCGCTTGCAACGGCATTTTTACGCCTTTGGTTTTTATTTCCATTCTTTTTTTGGTAAACACTAGTAACTTTGTAAATTTGATTACGATATAAATTAGATGAGTAAGCAGAAAAAATATACAGTATTGGCAAAAGTGTTTTTAAAAGCAATGAAAAATGTGTCACCGATATCGATCACACAAATTATCGCGTCCGTCCCGCTTAAACTTGTCGCCCACAGACTCCGACTGCATTTCGGATCGGGAAATACCGAATAAAGCGGCAGATCTTTCGCTTGTAATAAATCGGTTAATGGATATGAATTTTGAAAAATTAAGTTCTCAACTAACTAGTGGATCATCATCATATTCTATCTTTGATCTTGACATTGATGAAAAATTTCATCATTTGGTAAAGAAATCAGATATGTTGAAAATCTCTCCAACACAGGATCCGCACTGAATGTGAATTCAAATGGTGCAATAGTTTCCCAAGTCTCTCAATCAAATGATCCAATAGATATTTGTAATACAAAATTGTATTTTGATATATCATTAAATAAAGCTGATGTAGTCATAGAAACGAATTCCTTTCCTAGACTATTCAGGTGTATGAGTATCAAACTTGGTTCGTATACAGTTGAATCCATTACGATCCTGGAGTTCCTTCTGATAAGCTTCTGTATGTTTCCAAGGATCGCAATTATATTCCATGCAGAGTAATCACAGGATTCATTCCGGATCACCATGAAATGATAGTTACAAAAGCTGCAGCCGTTTATATTGCAGAATATCAAAATACATGATTATTTATCTGCAAAAAGCAGTATAGTGATAAAAAATTCACTGGATGTTTTAGTCCTAAGCATTTATTTTGATTTCTTCAGAATTATAATCGATTAATCTATAACGTTTTCATTGAAGTTACATTAGTAAGAAATATAGAAGATAAAACTATTTTTATCAATTATATACAATCGAAGCAAAACTCACATTTTATTCCTTGCAACTATGTATTGATCAACTAACTTTGAATTCGAAAACACAATTTCATTTGATTAATAGATTAAATACAAATAATCCAATATATGTGAGTTATTTACAGAGAATCTCAACAAAATATACATTATCAATTGAAAAAAGTTATAGCTACAATATTTGTTACTTAGATTATTTACCAAGATTTATTATTGTAGGATTTAAGAATCCTGATTTTGGTTATAAAACAAATAATTCTTCTTTTGCATCAAGAAGATAATACTGGTTGTTTGATTAAAATTGGACGACGAAAATCGTAAATTAAATTTTAAGATTTAACAAAAACAAAAATTAATTTTCCCAAAAAAAACTTTTATTTTCATTAAAATAAAAAATTAATATTCATTTATTAACGAAAATAAACGCAACATTTTCAATTTCAAATGAACAATGACATTTATATATCGATTTTAAAGAAATACGGATGAAATGCAGTGACGATCTAATTTACTGCAATCATAAGTACAATAGCCGTGTTGAAAGGAGATTCAACAATTTTAAATCGTGAATTTAAAATTTCATTTAAACATTTTTTTTATTATTTTTAAATAATTTAATTTCAATAATTAAATTTTACAAATATAATACATCTATTTATTTTTCAAAATAGTTTAGTTTTTTTCTCTCAAATGATTTCATAAAAATGAAAATAACTTTGAAATTACTTTCTTAAAAATGAATAGCAGAAAATTTTTTCTTTTGAAAATAAAAATATTATGTGATTTTTTTAAAACATCTTACCATCAAGTATTTTTAATATACTAAATAAGCATTATTACTAAGTTAATTATAAATAGTAATTCAAAAAATTGTTATATCAATCCTTTATGCGGACAGAATTCTACTTGGCAAACAAAATTTTTTGTTATCTTTTTTAGAACGAAAAATCAGTATTACATTTTTTAATAAATTTATATTGTTATTAGCAACTATTTCAATATTTTGCTAAAGAAAGGTTTTCATACAAAAACATTTTAAGATTCTATTTTACAATTAAAAAGTTACGAATAACATAATAAATTTATTATAAAGCTTAGAAGGAAAAGACCAAAACAAAATGCATTTTAACCCAATAACATTTAGTGAAATTAAAGGTTATCATTATTTATCATAGACTATGACTAGTAAAATATTTACCAGTAAGTGTTTATTTTCACGCCTTAAATGTAAATTAGCGTATTTATATGTTATACAAAAAAATTCTTAAAACTGATTTGACTATTTATTAATCTAAAATTTGAACAATATAAAAGGTATATCGATATTCATAGTAAATGGTAGTCAAGAAAATAGTATCCCAAGTATTTTCGTTATAGAATGTCGAATTATAATTTTTCGAGATGAGCTAAAATCTCATCAAATACAAGTTTGGATTTTATGATTTAACTCTAAATATACATTCTTCGAGCATTAATTATAGACATATTTAGATTAGCGACATATTTATACAAAATATCAATTCCAGTAAATTATTTATCTTAAATTTTCAAATAAAGAATATTTATTTACCGTGTTTTGTGTACCTTAGCTCATTTAGTCTGTTATACAGTAATTATTTACCGCAATTTTTATAGCCTGTGACATGAAATATTGCAAACTTATTCATTTAACAATGTATTTAAATACTAATTTATCAATACATTTACCAATTAAAAAAATTATAAGCTCCAGATTATTGAGGAATATAATCACAATAAACAAAATCTTTAAAAAATCGATTGATTATTCGTGTTAAATTACCATCTCATCAACTACACATGCGTAGATATTTTTTTTAAAAAATATTTATTTTAAATATAATTTTTTGATCATTAACCACAGAATCCGTTAGCGACATCAAATATCAATTTTATTATATTTAACCACCCTTATTTGACGAAATTTCAAATTTATTATTCAATTTGTTGTATTATAAATTAGTGCAGTGGTTCCCAAACTTTTTGTACCACCGCCCCTTTTAAAAAAATTGTTGATTCATTTTTTGTGACACCTATTCGATTTTTTGGTTGTATTCAAAAATGATATTTTGGAAACAGCTGCATGCCCCCCTTGCAACAGTCTCGTGCCACCTGGGGGAGCGCTTCACAGATAGGAAACCACTGCATTAGTGTATCACCACTTCATACAACAGCAAACAATTAAATTATTACGTGAATAATACCGAATAAAAAAATTTAATGTACTTGCAAAATTTAATGTAAAAATTTAGTGACTTCCAGTTAACAGCAAATTATTGTCGGTCAAGTTGCTACATATTAGGATTGTGATTCTTTTTTTCGATATTTTCCAACCAATGCATTTGTCTTCTTTGAATTTGAATAACAGATGGATGGTGAAGATCTTCATGACTTCAATAGAAAAATACGAAACAAGACCAAATGAAGGAAACTCTAGGCAAGGAATGTTTACAGATTATAGACAGGCATATAACAAAGACCAGGAAAACGAGAACGCATGATAAGAAGGAGAGGTGATCAGTGTCCTTCATTAAAAAGTAAAATATGTTGGTTTATGTGATTGTGTGTGTGTAATGATTGAGTGTTGGAAGATACCACTACCGCAGCTTGCGAATTAGATTGTTGGAAAGAAGTATATGATACATACTGTTTTAATAAAGAAACGTTTAATTTGCTAGGCGAAGACCGTTTAAACGTTTAGAAAATTTTAAAACGTGCCCACGTCTAATAATAAGCTATGATTTTTTTTTAAAGTTTAATTTATATTTTTACATATGACATTGATAATTTCTCATATTAAATACAGAATTTTTCATATATAATTGATAATTTTTCATAAATTTTCAAAAAGAAAATAAGAAAGGAAAAAACGAAGTTAGGAAGAGCAAATTTAACTTCATATTCAAGGCTTAAGAAAATTATTTAAGAAATAAATTTAGCATACAAGTTTTTAAATTATTAAAATATAAAAATGGTTGAATAATTCAAGATATTTTCAATCCATATTAGGTAAGAAATATATATTTTTTAAATCAATCTAATTAAACCCCGATATAATCTACCCATCTATAAAAACATTTTATTAAGTTCCTTGAAGTTTGTAATATTGGGTTTAATTGTATTAAGGAGATGAATTTTTAACTTATATTGATCGGAGAAAAGAAATTTACAGTCGAATTTTACAATTACTAGTACTTTGTAGAAATGGTAGAACATTAACAATTGAATAAGCCCCTGTCCGATATTTGAGAAGAATTATCAACAGTTGAACACAAAATAAAAATATTGCTATTATATATTTAAATAAAATAAGTAATCATTTATAAATTTTGTATTTACTTTATATCATAATTAATTTTAATAAATCATGTATCCAGAAAATCTCAAAAACAAGACTTGGACACTATTAACGTTATTTTAACCATAGATAAAGATAAAGGGTTTGTTTAGTACTTTATATTAAATAATCTAATTTATATTCTTTGATCGATCAAACAAATATGAACCAAAAAAGTTTTGATTCTAATAACAAAGGACAGTTTGTACTATATTTGTATTATTTATGAATAAGACACTAAAATAAATCTATAATTACTGTAAATATCGAGTATTATAAGAAGTGTTATGGAAAGATTACCAACAAAACACACAAAACATACACTAACCTATATAAATCTATAGATTTGATAAGTTATATCTTTGAATTGATATAGTTGAGTATAGGTTTTTTAGCGCATTTTTGGCTCCTTCTTTGATGACTTATTTTTTTAGCCGATTGTTTTTGTCAAGTAACTTTGGATGTTGAATGTTTTATATTCTATTTTTAAAAAATTTAGACTAATAATAAATAATTTGAAATATATTTTTGTTTATGGTAACCAAATTTATAATGGCTTTCAAATTTATTACTTAATTATTATTATTATTAATTATTATTATTAATTATTATTATTTATTACTGAAGAAAAATAGCTTAGTCGCGATGTTTGACAATGAAATTAGAGATCATTTAAACGTTTTTGAAACGTTTATTACTATAAACGAAAAGCGTTTAAACGTTTAGAAAATTTTAAAACGTGCCCACGTCTATTCATAACCATTGCACCAACCGATAGAAAGAGATCTCACTTTGTCGCAAAACGGATTCAGTGTTTCAATTACATTGCTTTCCTATATTTGACCGATCTTTTCTGACAAGTCTATTTGAGAATCCGCAAGGCTCGTCAAGGTTACCATAGCAACGGTAACCAAGAGACGTTTCTCATTAGCAACCGATACAATGATCCAAGGCAGAACTGATATTATGATATATTTAGATATGAACGCAGAATCCAGGGATGCCCGACAACAGACAATCAAGGAGTTGTTTGCCGAGACGAATAGAGCAAGCGAGACGAAACCTATATGTATTACACGGTCGAAATGAAATACAGCTACTGAAGAGAGAGGAAAAAACATACAATAAATTAATGGACGATTACAATAGAACAATAAAAGAGTTAATGAGTTGGAGGAGACTGTATCGAAGAGAAGCCCGCGTATTTAAAGAAGTAAATGGTAGCAATGTAAATTTTGATGACGAACTGTAATAAAATAATCCCGAAGTTGATTTTGATAAGGTAAAAAATAGGGTTGAAACATACCGACGATAACCGGTTGAAACAATTCCCTGGAATTAGTAATGGACCAATTGGAATTAAATGCCGATTCATATGGCCAATTAATTGAACGATTAAGTCTTAAAGATCATCCAATTTATGTTGATTTTTTGCGTCGAATGACTATGGAATATGCGTTATCAGGGCAAAAAAATATTTTCATGGAATGTTTCGTACTTGGAATATTTACCGCGATATATTATTTTCGGATTCAAGAAATCCGAATCGTCTTATAAAACAAATAATTCATTGTTTACAATGGATAATGCAAGAGAATTTACCGTTCAATTGAAATTAAATAATGAATATTATCCCTTACAACCAATGGTAAATAATTCAGTTAATAATAATTTTTACGATCTATATAATGCAAATGTCCAAATTTGTCGAGGATTTCAAGATAAAGCACCATTATTATCGTTGAAAGATTGGAAAGATTTTTATCCAATTATTTTTTTCGATACTAGTGATATTGATAAAACTATGGCAATAAATAATGTGGTTGTAATAGTTCTAATAAATAAAAATGAAGCGTTTCAAGATAAAATATTTTGTCTGATTTTACAAGAAGTTCGTTTAAAAATGAATATTCGCAATTCCCAAATAACTATTGTTGAGGAATTACGCGGTGGAAGCGAAAGACGTTAAAAAATTATTTTAAAACTTAAATGGCTAACAAATAAAAATTTCAGATACTAAAGGTAGAGGAAAAAGTTTCCGGTTCCGAAGGTTGTTGAATAAAAATTCAACAAAAAAATGGTTACAGATAGTTTAAAAATAAGAAAATTAATAGATACTCAAACTCCTGGTTTGATAAGAGTCAATGGTAAAGAAATTTATCTTAATCGTGAAATATAACGAAAAATAAAAAAAGTAGAACAAAAAGGTGGAATGCTCGGAGATTATTATCATTCTGGGGGAATTTTACCATTAATTCCGCCAGCAATTGCCGGTATTTTAGCCTTATTAGGCGGAGCGGCTGGAACAGCCGCAGGAATCGCAAAAGTTGTTTAGAATTCGCGCGATGCGCAAAAAAACTTTGCTGAAACGGAAAAAGCTCAATTGGAAGCTCAAAAAATACGTCAAGAATTAGCGAAAACAACAGGATCTGGAATAAAATCGAAATCAAAAAAATCAAGAAAAAAAGGAGGGAACCAAGCCGAAGGCGAAGGATTTGCGAAAGAAAATGAATTTGATTCAGAAGAAGAAGATTATGATGAAGAAGAAGAATCGGAAGAAGAAGGATCAGGATTGTATTTGGAAGAATAATAAATAATTCAGGAAAATCGGGTAAAAATAAAAAAAAATTATTGGCGAAAAATAAACAAATAGGAGGAAAATTAAAATGTCGTTTTAATGGACACGGACTTTATTTGGAACCTTGGGATCCTAACCGAAAATAATTTTTCAGGAATCCTCAAAGGTAGAGTAAAAAAAATTTTTACGGGTACCGAAGGTTGGTGAAAAATTACTCTTCACCAAAAAATGACAAGAAAGAAAAAAGATAAAGATCAAAAATCACAACAAAACCCAAGAACCGCAAATAGATTTTACGAGCATTTGAAATCATTAGCAGAAGAATTACGTAAAGAAAAATTGGCTCGTGAAAAATTCAACGAAAAAATCGTGAAAAGACCTTATTATCAACGAAGATACAGTGAAAGAAGACCGAATTATTATTATCGTAGACAAGCACCAAAAACTGAATATGAAATCAAAGCTGAGCAAGAAGAAAAATGAATGAAAGCAAAACTCAAAGAAGAAGAATTGCGCACAAAAATTCTTCACGAAATGAATGTTAAGCGGGAAAAAGAAAAATTACAAAAACAAGAAGAAAAAGAAAAAATACAAGAAGGTGAAGGGTTTAGAAAAAAACCAAGAATTACCGAAGGTTTTAGGGAAAAAAGATTTTTCAGACTCCCAAAGGTTAGTGAAGGGATTTGTAAACAAATCCCTCACCAAAAAAATGAACCCTCAAAAACAATATATCGAAGAATTGCGTGCAGGATTAAGACGAAAAATAGCGGCGGTAAATGAATATAATCGCCAACAATTGGAACAAAGAAGCGGACAATTTAATTTCCAACAAACCGCTCAACAATTATTCCAGCCTCTGATTTCATCGATGCAAATACCAATAACTCAAAAAATCCAAATCTTAAAAGATAAAATATTAGCAAATGAGAATGAAATAAAAAAATTTCTCGAAATGGATATTAAAAAATATGACAATGTAAAATCGAAATCTTTTTACGAGCAATTTAATCAAAAATTTACGGAAAATCAAGAAGAAATCAATAAAATTTCCCAAAATTTAATGACGCAATCGCCACAAGATTATGAATTTATTACCACACATCACACGCAAGCGAAAAAATATTTAGACGATTTAGCGGCGAAATTGGGAACGGAATTTACCGCTTTAAAAGAAGCATCCAAAATTCCTGAAATATTTAAAAATACATATTATATAAATAATTAAAAAAATGTAGCTTTAAAACCCTCAGTAGGAAAAATTACAACAACTGGATATTGGTATTTGAAAATAAATAAAGTTATTTATACTTATTTACGGAATGATTATGGGAAATTTTATTTTAGAAATGAAGAAAAAAATTTTGATTTCCCCGCAGATAATGAAATATTGAATAATCTGATAATTGGAAACGTCAATATTATTGCGGATGAAAAATACCCCATAAAAGACGTAATTGAAGCTCATCAAATTTATAAAACTATATTAGAAAATTCCGGTGTGGATTTAGGAAAAAAATTTCCTTATATTATAACTTTAGAATGGGAATTAATGAAACGCTCTGGAGTGAAAAATACTGGTTCGGGGTTACCGTTAAAAACATCAAATCCAATATCAATATTTTTGTATATTTGTATTACAGTATATTTATATAAACAAATCGCTGCGAAAAAAGCAGGGCATGATGGCGTTGATGATAATATTCGTGAAACAATCCAAAAATTAAAAAAAGAAAAAATTAATCGGGAAAGAAAAAGCTGAAGATTTATTGCGAAAAACTTTTTCATCATAAAAATGAGTGGTGAAGCGAGTGGATTTGTAAAGCTCACTCTGTTCTATAAAAGATGTAGGCCAAAGGGGAAGCTTTAACAAATAATTACTCAAATATTACTAATAAATAAATATCGTAGCTTATTGCTTGTAAGTAGCGTTTATGCCACTTTCATTATTATCACATTCTAAAGCCATTATTTAACACCACCAAAAATTTATTACTATAACAATTCACATTTCTAAAACAAATTTTCCTGTTAATTTAATTTAATTATCTCGACCCAAATGAATCTATTAAATTCTTTTCGATTTAATTTTTAAAACCCTGAAAATTTATTTCGAAAATTTATTTCAAAAAATTATTTAAACTTTATTTTCAAAATCAATTTTT
>MQRK01252298.1:0-12703 GCA_001938485.1 Girardia tigrina | reverse complement strand
ATAGGGATTTAGATTGGATTTTATAGACGAAATAAATAATATGGAATTTGGAGGAGGAATTGAGTATCGTTGACAGATCTTATTACTTTGGGAAAAAATGTAAATCGATCTTCTGTTTTATTTTCTCACGAATTCAGACTGTAGACGTCAAATTTCCAATCAACTGTTCAATTCCTCAGTAATTCATTATTTGTAATTTTCTATTGATTTTTTTTCTGATCAATTGTAATTATATTAGTTTTAATAATAAATATTTATTGTGGAAAAAATCTAAAGATTTTTATCATATCAGAATATTCCACCTGTTATATTTGTGTCGAAACATTTCTACTTTCAATCCTTAAATTTAGAAGTAATCCAGCTATCGTTAATTCCATATCATCATAATAACTTTGCGCCCTTGGAAACTAGTTATTTACTTTATTAAGTTGTAGTTTGGTAATTTTCACTCGTTCAATGATATTCATTATTCATCTAATACATTGTTTGTCCATCATTAATCTTTTTTGTTAATACATATTTAATTAATACATAGTGTGATGTATGACTCAACTAAGATTAATTTAATATAACGTTGAATTACTTTTGGTTTGGATTGAGTTATAATATTAGGTATTGTAAAACTTTTATTGGGGATATTTCTTGTACTAACCATAAATCTTTTCAATATAAATTTTACAAATATATTGTATACGTATATGTGCGTGACAACTCTGAAATGTCAATAAAGTGAAAACGTTTATTCTTTCACGACAACCGTTTAAAATAAACTCATAGTGTAACTGAAATGCATCTTTTAGTACTTTTTGTTATAATTTGACATGACATCAACATTTTTTTATTACAATTGTGTATAAATAAGATAAACTGACAAATTAAATATGGACTATTTATTAAGAGATGATCGTATTGTGATTCCTCATTTGTCAGATATCTGTATAATAAATTTGAAATTATTTTAATCAGAAATGTTTAAAATTTTAAACTTAAATTGAGTATCAAGTATTTTCTTGATAAACACAATCTTTCGAGAATGATTATAATAAGTTTATAAACATTAGAGAACTACTCACATTAAATATTAATTAGGTGATAAAATTTGAGAGAAATTAGTATTATTTTGACAAATTTACACACTCATTTACAACAACAATAGGGAAAGGTTACATAGAAGCTGTGATTTTACATGATTATAAGGGACTTATCATGTTAAAATAAATATAATACGTTTATATATATATATATATATATAAGTTTCTGTAGTTTCTGTTAGTTTCGATATTCCGGATACAAGTACAGTTGATGAAAAAGGAAAAAAAGATATTTTGATCAAAACAACGGGAAATGAAAAATATAATTTTACAGTTATATTAACTGTAACTGCCGATGGAAAAAATAAAAACCAATGGTGATATTTAAAAAACTAACAATGCCCAAAGAAAATTTTCCAAAAGGAATTATTGTTGAAGTCAATAAAAGACATATTCAGAAATATGCGATTGGATTGTTAAAAGCTGGGAAGATATATATCTCAGTGTATTAAAAATGGATTTAAAAAAGCAGGGATTCAAACTTATGATGAGAATATCGCAGGTGATGATGATTCAGAAATTGAAACTGGAAGTGAGGATAAAGATTTACAAGAAATCCAAACGGAATTTTTGCACATTTTCGAAACATTTGAAATAATGGATGATGAAGATTTTGATGGATTCGAGGAAATCGAATAATCTTAAAATAAAATTATTGGTTTTGTTTTTATATATTGATGTTTTAATTTTAATATAAGTCGAACACGCGTATAAGTCTAACCATTTTTTTTAATTGTCATACTTTTTCATATAAGCCGCGGTTTATAGTTTCATTATTACGGTAATTTAATTTTTTTCTAATTAAAAATAAGTCAATTTATTATCAACGGTTGTAATTTACTTGTTTGTAATAGATAGTATTATCTTATCTCTATTATTAGTGTGATACTTTGTTTGACCTTCTTTTTCTCCCGTTTAAGGCATTAATTAGTATAATTTTATTATTCAATACAAACGTTTTATTTATAGCTAGAAGTGCGCTTACTGATTGTGACATTACTTTTAATCTGTTAGCTCATTTCTACAGTTACAAAGAATTTAATATCATGGTAACAATCAATAAGAAACTTATTTTTATCATGCATTTTTTTATTCAGTTTAATTGTTATTATAAGGAATATTTTAATTAATGAATAGTGACATTATAGTATTAAATTTAGAATTGTGATTCTCCTATCCAGTTATAAAATTGGTGTTTAACTATTCTCAAATAAGATTCTCAATATTTGATCTATTTGAATAAATCGATTAATAAAGTGGAATCTGACGAGAAATTACGATCTCAATAATTTTTTGGGGAACGTGTTTGTGTGTTTTTATTATTTTATGTTTGTTTTATTAAATAAAATTTTAGAATATTAAGAGTATTATTATTCATTTTATTTATATATTAAAAATAAATAAATAAAAAAAATATTATTTATTATAAATATTATTATTTATATTAAATCATAAATTTTAAATAATAAAAGTTCAAGGCCTGGAGATCAAAGTAGATAAATTTCGAAAATCTAAATGACTCATCAAGAGTCAAAGATCGACCACCTATTAAGTTTAAGATAAAGCCCATAAGGACTAAATAGGTACAAAAAGGTGGTCGAAGAAGAAACAGTTGATTAATTTTTAAATTTATTAAAGTTATCAAGAAACAGATCGAAGAAAAATTTTAACTTTATTGTCAATTTCATCGAGATACTAGAGCGAGAATTAATTTGTAATATTTGAAAGAGAAATTATTTGTGGACAATTAAATTTAAATTTTTGAGGAAGATAACGTGAATAAATCCTTGAGAAGATTTTTTAACGAATTGATTTATTTGGTGTTGCGACAGCAGCGCAGTGGAAGCGCTTTTTTTATTCGTCTTCGAAAGGGAGAGAGGACGTTCGTTATCATTTTTATCATCATTATTATTTAGTTCATTATTATGTTTATTTTAATTATCATTTATATTTTTATTTTTACTATTATTACTATTATCTATATTTAAATATAAATACACACACATATATATATATATATATATATATAACATACATTCAACATATTGCAGTTCATAGATCAAGTTCTGATAAGTCCGTTCATTCGACAGAGGAGCGATGGGGTCCGTCCGTCGATCGATGTCTCGCGACAAGTATACGCCCGGAGATTCCCTGTCAATAGTATCACAGCTTCCGACGAATATTGAGAACGAATTAGCCGACCAATTTTTAACACCGACAGCAGTGACGTGGCACCGTTGGTTGTTCGTTTCAGACTTTTGTCTTCCCCACTCGCGATGCGTCATAACTTCCTTCGGATTCAAACGAAACCAAAAAGCGCCGGTTGGTTGAAATTCGTCAAGTAACTCTTGCTCGTGTCTCATCAATCTGAATGGACTTGACAGAGATGAGGAAATTATCTTCGTATTCTTTTTCATAATTGGATATCGTTCAGATAATTTTCAATAATAATGAAATTACATTTTCGATCAATATTTTTTATTTTACATTTTTAAAAACAATACAATTGAATATCGGTCCAAAAATTAAAACAATCAAAAAACTCCAAACCAAATATATATATATATATATATATATATATATATACAATCTGACCACATAAATATATATATCGTTTATTTTTCATTTCTCTTTTTCTCTTTAACTTTAATAAAATTTTTCTTAAATAAAATTTTTTCTTTAATATAAATATTATTTAAAAACAAGGAACAATATATTATTATTTAAATAACGAAATCGAACATTTAGTAAAGACGCGATGATAGAAGTTTTTTAATTAGAATCGGAATATTAATCGAGGAATTTTTAACTCATTTTTAAGTTTAAATTTTTGTTAAATTTTGATAAATTAATTCTATTAAATATTTACCACCTGAAGGGATATGTATGGTCTAACCATCATAAGAATAATGATAATAATTAGGACCCAGTCGAAAGTTAATTTTATGAGTTTCAAAAGAATATAAATTACTTATTGAAATAATATGTTAAAGCAATTCTAAATAAAAAATAAAGTTGCCTAGTATAATAATTTTATTGATTATGCAATCATTTGATCTCAAATGTACAGATAGAAACTATTTTAATTAATATATTTTCCTTGGTAAACTATTTTAAATAATAAATATAGTTTGATTTGAAATGAATAAAAATGTTGATGAAAACTTTGATCTTATTATTAAACTCATTCTGATCTGAGATATCGGAGTCTGTAAAATGAGTGGAAAATTGGAAAACTTAATTCCAAAAGTTTTTTTTCAATATATATACATGTATATATATATATATATATATATATATTTAAAATTTTGAGGTTTTTTTAGTATCATAAATTTTAAATTCACATCTCGGTAGTTAGAAGTGTTGAAACAAAAAGATTAAAAATCTTTTATGTCATTTTTACTTAATAATTTAACTTACTAGAATTTATTTATATTCAAACCTATTATTATTACCCTTTTGTCTTTATATCTTTTAACTTGAAACAATTTTTCACATTTTTTTAGTTATTTATTAGAGTTTTAATTGGAAAACTTTCTGAAACGAGTTATAGAAATTTTGTTTAGAATTTAAAATATTATTAAACCTTTCTTTTGCTTTTGTCAATATGTCAGCACTCGAAAATCAAACAAAAGGTCTCGTTATTGTTTTAATAATAACTTCAGAATTATTATTTAAATAATAATTTTACAGAAAATGGGAAATTCCCATTAATTTTTCTGAAACGGCGACGTCAAAGTCGCTTTATTATAGGGAATCCCCGAGTCCCCCATTTTTCCCAACTTAATTATTTATACTCGCTTTTATCGGCGACTTTAAAGTTACTCTTTATTATTTCTTTCATTCCCTCTCTTGGGACAATAAATTATTCAGATTTATCCATTTATATTGAAGTGGATTTTCCATAAATGAACATTTAGAAAATTATGCTCATTTTTTCCTTTTTAATGTGAGTTCGATTTTTTTTATTTATGAAGTTGTTATATATTGTTTTTATTTTTTATAATACTAAAAATAATAAGAATATTTTATAATAACAATATTTTAATAATAATAAATAATTGTCATAAAAGTAATAGTAATAATAATAAATAATAAACAATATACTAATAATAATAATATCGATAAAAATATTATTATTAATCATAATAAAAATATTTTAATAATAATATTACATCATTGATAATAATAATTCCGATTGAATAATAATAATTCTAATAAGTATAATTATAAAATAATAATAATACTACCAAAAGTTAACAATAATAATATTTATAATAATAAAAAATATATAATAAGAATATTTTAATAATAATACTAATAAAAAAATTCATCATTTTTTTAACTCGCCCCGAGGAACGACGGCCGGAGAGCGCCTCCGGATTTTGAACCCCGACAATTTGCGATCACCAGTCCGTCCACCCAGGAAATTTATTATTATTATTATTTATTATATTTTTTTTAATATTATTTTTTTTGTGTAAATGTCATATTTATAGTGATCATGATTGCGAAAAAGAATTTCAGGTGTTGAATACAAATTTTACATAAATTTCGAACTAAAGTATAAAATAATTAAATTAAATAATAACAATATTTTAATAATATTGTTGGGTATTACAAATCTTTAATTTTAAATATTTACTTTTTAAACACAAATCTTTATTCTTTAATCTTTAGTCTTTATTCTTTAAACTTTAATCTGAAATCTTGAATCTGACTCCAATTAATCAGAAAAGTCTTCCAACATAAATATATAAATGAATGAACACAAAATTCTTTTTCCAAACTTTATTTTTCAATAATAGAAAATAGCACACAGCTTATATTGTTCAATTCAATAATATCAATAGACGTATTCACAAACGGATATTCGATGCGAGTTTATCAGATCACAGTTTTTTTAATTTTTAAACTATAAATCTTTTAAACGAGTGATAACCGTTAAACCCTTAAAGTCAAAATGAACTTTCTTCTCCTATACAGGATACTTAGTTCGACTTCAACTAAAAGAAAAGAAATAAAAATTTAAAAAGGGGTATTTGCTGATTTCGTTCAGGGCCTTGTCGTCTTCGGGGCTACAAGTGGAGGGTCTGTTGACCTCATAATGTTGACGGATCGCCATGGAGGTGACTATTAATTTTTGCCTCTTCCTAATTAATTATTTTTCTTTCCAAGGCTCATAACTTCGGCCAGGAATGGATTATCAGTTCGGGGTTCTCAATCATGGGCTCAACACGTGAAGAGCAACCGGCAAAAGGTTGACTTCATAATGTTACTGGATAGTCTGGTGCGTGGTTTTATCACTTTCCGGGTTCGTGTTTAATGATTTTCTTTCTCAGAACTCTCAACTCTCCTCATGGTCCATGAGCGTCGTCGGCCACTCTCGGGGTTATTCTCAAGCTCAACACGGCGTCTGCAAAAGGATTTTTGTGTTTAAATATATGTATCACATAACAATATTTTCTTTTTTTTCTGGTTATTTTTTGTTTTATGGTGTGTTGTTTATAGGGTGTTTTTGAGTGTGACTTAATCAACAGTGGACCGCAACAACTGCCTCCGACTGGAACAGTAATTCCTAAATATTTATGTGATCAGTATTTATAATAGTAAACCTTATGTCCATAGTTTGAAAATAACAAGTTACAAGTTATTTTCGAAATTCATTTTTTTACAGTGTAACGAATGATCAAGAATCTTACTCGATTGACTTGATTGCGAATGCTCACTAATTCGGGTTTTGGGATGGCGATTTGTCTCTCCAATGTACCAGTTTAACACTCGTAACAATGAAATTTATAAACCATATTTTTTTTGGAATCCTTAAATCTTTGTCAACTATTGAAACTATCTATTGAAACTACTTTGACACTACTTATATTCTTGCAAATACTCTTTTTAAATTCTTGAATTCCTTCAGAATATAGTATTTTAATTATTTGTTTGTGCTCTTCAATGTTTCTTTCATTTAATCCTTTCTTAACCCAAGGATTAAATGAAAACATTGAAGAGTACTAGCAAATAAAATAGATTTAAATCATGGGTCTAGCCCAAAATCCCGACAGCCAAAATCATGTGAGATTGCTATGCCAGTTCTAGGTTGACCGTTGATTGTACAATGACGACCATGAATTCGAAAACTCACAAATCATAGCCTAACCCACTCATCAATCAAGTCAAAAAACTTCCATTTACAGCACCTCAAGTTTACAAGAAACAATCAAAACAGCCCAATTTCAATTCAATTAACTTCTTGGTTAAGCCGGTCCCTAGAGTCAATCCTTTTACCGAAGTTACGGATCTAATTTGGCGACTTCCCTTACCTACAATGTTCTAAGACTATAGGTTGCTTACACTGAAGACCTGCTGCGGATATCGGTACGGCTTTAAACGAAATGTATAACTACTTCCTCAGATTTCAAAGGGCCAACAGGGGCGCTTCGGACACCACAAGAACCACGGTGTTTTTAAAATTTCACATCCCTTTCTCCAGATAACATAATTCGAGGCATATGGTATGTATACAAAGAAAAGAGAACTTCCCGAAACACTTGATGACGTCTCTAATATCCTTGTGATACCGAAATAACCAAATTTCCA
Organism: Girardia tigrina; assembly: GCA_001938485.1. Lineage (NCBI taxonomy): Eukaryota > Metazoa > Platyhelminthes > Tricladida > Dugesiidae > Girardia > Girardia tigrina. The sequence goes on along the minus strand of MQRK01252298.1, from coordinate 5,012 downwards.
TAATCAAGTTCAAGAATGTTAACCTGATTCCCTTTCACTGATGGATAAAATAAAAAAAGATAGAGGTTATTATGAAGTCTTCTGACTGTCTTCTTGATTGATAAGCGCTTCTTCTTTTTCGTGATCTTTTTCGTAGTATTGTAGTAATATTTCTTCTAATGCGAATATAATATCAGTGAGATTGTTAAATTTCCATAAATTTTTTAACTAAGTATATTATTGGCTTTATTTTTAATTTTATTTCTTAATCTATTATCGATTATTTTTATTACTTTTTAATCTTTAATTATTTTTAAAATTATATATTACTAATATTATTATTATTTATATTAAAATATTTGGAGTCCACTGTTTGGTGGTATCGTATCAATAAATATCTCTCCAATCAGTATAGGTCTCAAATATTCAATTGATGAAGGAATTATTACATTTATTGAATTAAATCTGTTTTCAAATATTTCTTTTAAATCTTAAAATTTTTGTGAATGTGAGTAGGGTTAAAGCAAGTTGTAAAAGTACAAATTATATTTTAATAATTGACTACGTGAATCAATAGCAGTTGATTTATTTCCAACGTAATCAAAACAACAGCAGATTGAACAGCTGGTTTATTAACAATATATAAAGAAAAGGACTTATTCTTAAAAAAAGCTGGAAAGAATTAAAAATTGAAACAGAAAAGATAACAGTACGAGTCCTTATTGAAATTATATAATTTATACATTAAATTCATCATATTACTTATGTATTTTTTAATATTTTGCGAGGAAACTAGTTGTCCCGCTTCCTACCTGTCACGACCTTTTTGAGCGATGACACTTCTGGAGACCCCTGAGCTGTTAAGGGTCAACTACGACCCGTTGAATGTTATTTCAACTTTGCTGCATTTAAGGGAATCGGACACGCCTCCTTCGCCCATCATCTACCAGGTAGTGGCGGGTCTGGAGCGTCTTCGGGTCCAGATTAGTCAGAACGGGCTATGGGCCCCCAACTAGTTCAGCACCTGTCGGAGATGATTTGATTGTAACATGAATACCTCTTAACTTGTTAGACCTCTATCTACGCTTCACTCGTGCATTGTGTACATAACCTTCAAATTCATGTTCTAAAAGTTTTATTAGATCCCAGTGTTTTTAAAATCGTTATATTTAATGCTTTAACTGACAAACTGAAAATATTCGCAAAATAATCATTAAACCGCTAATTTCTTAAAATCCAGAATTCGCATGTAGAAAAATATACACATATGTCCTTACTATAAAATGTCAATTGATCATCTAAAATTGTAATATTCAGAATCTAAAATTTATAAATTATGTACACAAATCAAAATTAGAATTGGAATTTAAGATTAAAATTCATAATTCAGAATAAAATCAAAATTTATAATTAAGAATAGAATCGCAATTTATAATTGAGCTTAAATCAAATCTATAACTAAATTAAAATCGCTTTCAGGTCAACATTATTATTATTTAAAAAAACGTTGATTGTTTAAATCACCATTTGAGTATTTAGAAAATCATCCCGTCATTCCGCGTAATTAAATTTCGACAATTTCCACTTAATACTACTATCGGTTTTCTAGTTTACAGCTTTTGAATGGTAACCGTTCTGACTTCATGGACAACGGTTATCCTATCTCCTTCACGATTTCTATACAGGATTATCGGTTGCCAATTTGACGGATCGATTCTCTCGATTGTTATCATTATACAGCGAAGATACCTCTCTCGCATATCGTCATCATCTATCTCAAGTTCTCTTTCTCTCATCATGAATGGCTTATATTATGTGACAGACGGGACGATGGCGGCCACTGTTCTACGGGTTAAAATTAAACGACGAATGTGGTTTCAATATAGTAATCGCAAATTTATCGAAAATAGCAAAATCAATTATTTATAAAATAATAATAAATAATATAAATATTTATTCAAGAGATAAAAATAACAAAATAAAACAAATATATCAGTTACACATTTCGTAAACTTTTCTATTTATTTCGGAAGGTTTCGTTCATTCGCAAAATTTTAAAGTCATCAGAATAATTTTTGAGAACTAGTTATCTCAGTCTGGTTCGTTCTGGTTGTCAGTTGGTTCTGTTATTCTGTTTCGAATCCGGTTCTCTAACTTAATGCTTTAATTTTTTTATAAATTTATTTTGTTCAGCTGTCATATTTTAGCAGGAATTATCTTGGTTTGTTCTCTGAATTTTCGGTAGCGCATCGTGATTTGCCAGTTTGAATTTTCAGAGAATGTCACTGGCTGTTTTAAAGTTGCTAGAACATCTGCATGCTGTTGTTAAGCGTCTGCCTGTGGTGTGCCAGAATTTCTAATATGCCGAATCACCGATTATTCATAATGAATAATCACGTGATTCCATTTTGAAATTATTGGGTTTCTCACGGTAAGTTTTTACTTAATCCATTTTATTTTAATTAATTTTTAAATCTTTAAGGGTTATTAACTTTGCTTGGGATGCTCTGAATTCGACAAGCGAAACACACACAGATAGCCCTCACCATACTCTATCCGGATATGGGCGGCTGGCTATTTTCGATCACCATGTGGGTTCTGACAAGACTTTTACGGATTTAGATTTATTAATGTGATTTTCAGAACAGCAGAAACGACGGGACCCTCTTGCCGGTTCACGAGGGGGTATTGATCGATGTCGAAGGTCTCTGAGGACTCTCAATGACTCCCAACACCACTGTGATAAATGCTTGAATATATGTATTTTATATTTTGTCTTGTTTTTATAATTTCTATTTTTTTAATGTTCTCTCTTTTCAACAAATTAGGGACCGCAACATATCTAAAGCCATCCAATGCTAAGGTTTAATTTTAAAATTTGTTTAGATTTTCGAAACTTATAAAATTGTAAATAAAAAAATATATATTTGTAAAAGAATTCTTGTTTTGATTTTATTCTGATTTATTATTATCACCTCCATACCCTAAAAATTTTATCTTTTATATTAAATTCTTACTTTTTAAATTATTTTTTACGATATATATATATATATATAAACGTTTTTCATTTTTGGGTTTGTGGGATTCATCTTGGATTTTGGACTCTTGGGGTGTTTGTGTCGGGATTTTGGCCCGTTTCTATAAATTATATAACATTAACAATAATTAGTGATACAGTAATTATGGTAAAGGATTACAAAAAATATAAAAATCTTAGAGTAATATATATATATGTTATATATTTTACTAACTAAATGGTCATCTCGACAATTTAATAATAGATAGTCATGATGACAAATCTTTTTTTATTTAATAAAAAGAAAGAGAGAAATAGTGAAAACCTAATCGCCAGAATGACGAATGATAGAGTTTATGCCAGGGAAACAAAAAATTATTATTTCAACCTGCTATAAAATAATATATCTATGGAATATAAAAATTAAAAAAACTCGGAATTCAAAATTTCATGCATAATTTCCGCTACGCAAACCTACTGTCCAATTTCCAACATTATGTTCAAATTCCGTGTTTAAATCCAGATTTATAGATCAATATTGTTGTAAATAGTGTGTATTATAGATAGTGTTATAGAAAGATTACCAACTATATTCACTATTTAACGCATATATATATATATATATCATTATAAAATTTGAATATTATAAAGCAAATGATAGAGGGATTTTCTTTAATAAGAAAAGATTTTTTTCTGATTCTAATCAAGTGTTTTTCAGAAAATAATCTTAATAATACTTGTACACCAATTGTAAATTTAGTGAACAATATTTTTGATGAGTATCGGCTTCCAAAAATATGCTAATAATCTAATCTCTTTTATCATAAAGTATTTCCATCTTGGAAATAACGGCCTCGATTTCATTATTCTATTTCTTGTCGATATACATCATGACATAATCTACATTGTCAGAGATAAATTGAGAAGCGTGATCCTTTTGTGACTCTGATAATCTGAACAGAATCGCTCCGACAATTTCCCGATTTGTTTATCCATGAGGAAATAATTTTTATAACGAAAATCAAATTCCAACGAAAATGGAAAATGAATCGAATATCAATCGACTGCATCGTTGGAGATTAATGGGTCAGTTATGACAGGTCACAAAGGACGCCAGGTAAGTGATTGATCTAGATATTCTGGACGATCTGACGGCACTGTAGTGACCCGATATTCATCTGGAGACGGTTTGAATTGTTTTTATGAAAAATTTATGTACATATATTTTTGATTAATTGACTGTTTAAATAATTTTTTGTTTTTTTAAGAAAATAAATATATACTATGATGTATATGTATTTACAATTATCATAATTCGTTTTCAAAAAAGGTACCACAGATTATTCAATAATGCCAGTCGGTTTTGTTATTCACAACGATATTTCTCTTATTTTTATTGTGAGGCGATGTGATATATTGAGTGTTATTTTATTTTGTTTTGATATAAAAATTATACTAAAAATACTAAATTTTAATTAATATTTTTAATCGGATTTGTTTTTCTCTTTGTTGAAGCTATGAAAGCATTATACATATATTCTATAATCCATATTGGTTCAACCATTTTTGTTTATAATAATATTAGAGGATAAAAAAATTTAAAAGCAGATAATAAAAGTAATAACGGACAAAAGCAGAAACTAATAGCAAACGTCTCCGATATGATTTTTCCCAGTATTTCCGTACTAAGTTAACTGGTCAGGATTATCTCAAAAGATGTTCCGTAAACAAAAAAGAAAGAAGCAATCGCATTCAAATTAAACGATATGCGAACTCTTTCAAAAGAAATTGTCTTAATTGTCTTCCACTGATAATTTTAAAACTCCGAAGAATATGTTGAGGAAATATTTTAAAATTTATATTTTAGTATGTATTTATATATACTACATATATTATAAATATGTTGGGGTTACAATTTTATTTAAAATAAAAAAAAAAATAATAATAAAAAATGATGATCTACCCACTCCTGGGGTATCCTCGGGAATGGAGCATAATCAATGCTCCATTCCTCCGG
>MQRK01252297.1:0-20158 GCA_001938485.1 Girardia tigrina | reverse complement strand
ATATATATATATATATATATATATATATATCGATATTAATATTTATATTTAGAATTTTAAAATCTGGTTTATGTAACTGAAATATTGTTCCTCATTAATTTGTTTGAATAATGAAAGTTGTATTAGAAATAAAGTTTTGTGTTAATGACAACTTCATTTGATCAAGAACCCAATAATAATAAAACAATTATCTGCTATGGTTGCGGGAAAGGAGGTCATATGAAAATGGATTGTACAGAAAATACGATGGTTTTTACGGTTGCAGAAGTGTGGGTCATATCAGAAGACAGTTTCCATATTTGAGATGTTCTCAGTGCAATGCACAGGGTCATCTTGGATATCAATGTCGCAGAGACTACTGATCTCCAAGCTGGAATAATAAACAGTGGTCAAATGAAAGAGGGGGACGAAATCACAAATCGAACATGGCTGGAATCAATGATGCAGAAGAAGAAAATCAGACCGGATATGAGACAGAGCGACAGTCAAACTTTTGGGCTCCGACAGGCCAGGATATACTCGAAGCCATCTGCTAAAAAAGTAAGAATATTTTGCATCCTTTTATCTGTAATATATATAATTATAATGGTAATGTAACTAATAATTTTAAGTATATTAATTCTGTTTATAAAAATGAATATTATAATAAGATAGATGACGAAATTAGCGAATTTATTGTTGAAAATGATAGTAAAAATAATAGAATATGTGGAGTTCATGCAGTAAAAACTAAAAAATATAGAACCAAGTGTTGAATAGATAGTATCTGAATGAGTTTTAGGTGGATTTTTAATTAACCCAAATGGCGTAATTGACTATAAAACATTTAATGGGAGACCAGGAATTGAAGTCGTAATAAGAGATGTTAAAACAAAGTGTTTATTAGATACTGGTGCCCGAATTAATGTTATTGACCAATGTTATGTACGAAAATTAAACCTCGAAGTAAGTAAGGAAATAATAACATCAGTTATATGTGCAAATGGAAGTGGTATGGAGATTATCGGAACTTGCATGATAATTGTGAAATGGAGAAATATTAATTTAAATCAAATATTTTATGTTGCTGAGAAAGTATACCCAGTAATCATTTTTGGAATAAATTTAATTAGAGGAATAGGTTTTGAACTTCAATAGAGATTTAAATCTGATGAAGATGATAAAATAAAAGAGTTAACGGGTGTTGAAATTTGTTCATTAAATCCTATATTGACAAAAATATGTATGGAAATGCCTCGAGACTTGCAAAAGCTTAAGAAAAATTAAATTTAAAAGAGGGTACGGATATATTTAGAATCGTTGAGATATATATAAGTATTTTTATGACTGAAAAATGATATATTGCGAAAACTTCTTTAATAAAACATGAAATTAAAACAACAGGTCAACCAATTTTACAAAAACCACGGAGACAACCAGCACATTTAGAACGTCATATAGAAAAAGCAATCACGAATTTAGAAGAAAATGAGATTATTGAAAAATGTTCGTCCCCGTGGAACACACCCATGGTCTGTGTATGGAAAAAAGAAAAAAAACGAGATTAGATTGTGTTTAGATTTCCGATTATTAAATCAAGTTATAGAAAGAACAGCATTTCCAATACCGAATATAGATATGTTGGATTCACTAAGAGGAATGAAATGGTTCAGCTCTTTTGATTTAGGTAATGCTTACTACCAAGTAGAATTTCAGGACTCTTCAAAAAAATCAACGAGATCGGGACAGTTTTGCTTTACAAAAATGCCATTTGGTAATGCCAATACATCAGCAACTTTCCAAAGATTGATGAACGATATATTGGGAGATGTGATATAAAAAGAAGCTTTAGTATACTTGGATGACATTTTAGTATTTTCAGATTCAGAAGCAGAGCATCAATAAGATTGGAGAAGTTATTTTCAAGAATACAGACCGCTGGATTAAAGATAAATCCAGAAAAATGTAAGTTGTTCAGACAAGAGTTTCGGTTTTTGGGACATATCATTAATAGAGAAGGCTTTAAAACAGATCCAGATAAAATAAAATCTATAGTCGAATTCAAACAACCAAAGTACGTAAAAAAGTTAAGAAGCTTTTTAGGGTTTTGTAATTACTATAGGAAATTTATCCAGGATTACTCGAAAATAGCTAAACCTTTAGAGACTATGTGTGGAAGTTAAAAAAGATGTATTATACTAGAATGAATGTCATACACAATCCTTTGAAAAATTAAAGTCAGTTTTAACATCAGCACCAATACTTTGTTACCAAAATTTTAATAAGGATTTTATCCTGGATACTGATGCATCGTTTGATACTATAGAAGCGGTTCTTTCTCAGGAAGATGACAATGGAGAAGAACGGGTGATATTATATGGTTCAAAATCCATGACGAAACACGAAATTGGATATTGTATCACCAGAAAAAAAATGTTAGCAATCTTTTATTTCATCCAACAATTCAAACATTTTCTGTATGGTGCACGGTTTCGATTGCCGACAGATCATAAAGCAATAGCTTTCATGATGATAATAAAGAATCCGATTTCCCCTCAGTTCCAAAATTGGTTGAATCATCTAAGCAGTCATGACATGAAATTGGAGTATAGAATAGGAAAGCTACATCAGAATGCAGATGCTCTTTCAAGAACTGAGTGTAGTATTTGCACACAATCCCTGATGTCACATGAACAAGCTAAAAAGGGTAAACAGCGAACCCGTTTGTTAGCTTTAAATCATGAAGAATCACAGATTCCGTGGCAGCAAAACATAATGAGATACAGTGTAAACCGTACTTCAATAAAAGATTCCGTACTTCTTCTACGCTCACTATGACTTCATTTACAATGATACCATCTACATAATGACAAGTTCAACGGCGAACTTTTTCATCAATAGACAAAACCTTTCCTAAAATCATGGACATTATTTTCGGAGCGGATACTAAACCAAATCCTAATCTTGTTAGCTGGTAAAATTCACTATTAATTCGGACTCTCTGATACTTCCATAAAGTTGAATCTACTCCGATTTGTAAATAGGCATTTTTAAGTCGATAACTTTGCAATTCTTTGGCATACTTCTCCACTCACGAAGTTCGTCTTCCACTGATACTGCATCTAATGTATGAGAACTAATAAACTGATAATCGATAATCTATGACAGGCCTTACTTCACCCTTTTTTTTCTTGTTTGACCGCAAGCAACGGTGTAATTACTTCACCATCACTATTTAAACTTTTCTTTAACCAACCCTCACTAATCCAACCCTGTAGTACACAATGAAACTTTATTGTGGTGTCTTTATCCATATGGTAATTCACTACTTTATTTGAAAACTGAGGCGTTATATCTTTCCATTTCAACTTTACTTTCCACTTCCGTCCAGTAAATTTCGCATTAAAATCAATATCATTTATTTCGATATTTGTTTGTTTTGCACCACCTTGATACAACTTTTTCTCGAATATGAATCAATATTATTTCTCTCACTATTCGACTGCGTTGCGCCATTATGACTCACCTCTTTACTCCACGAAACACAGCCTTTACTATCAATTTTGCATTATTCTTGAATTATTCAATCCATGCCAATAATAACATTTACCTCTTTTACTAACTCTCTCATAACTAAACACTTTAATCTCAATATGACATTAGACTCTGACTCAATCTCTATCTCACACTTTCTAAGCCCAGCTACTTCGTTTCCACCAACTGCCTTAACACACACATTAGACTCAATCATCTTCTCTTTACCCACCTCATATCTTACAATACTCACATCACTCCCACTATCAATAAGAGCATTAACTATTTACCGTCCAACTTCACCATCATACGCATGGGCACCTTTATCTGCGTACAAGAATAGGTGGTGCTAACTATTCTTGGTTTAAGTTTAAATGATTCTTCTTTAAATGATTCATTCGTTCGATTTATGACCCCCTCCTTTACAGCTAAAAAATTTAGACGTATTACTTAACATACACTCCTTTGTTATATGCCCAAGCTTCCCACATTAAAAACACTTCAACATAGAGTTTTTTGGCGCCACTCATCCGCTTGATAGAGTTCGCCATTGGGATTTTGCGACATTTTATAAGAATCCCCCTGCCATGAGTGAATTCCATCGCGTCCTGATAAAGCTCTATAACTCGCATATACAGTAACTTCGCCTCTCATCTCGTTAATTATGATCCTGGCCTTTTCCACTAACTTACTTTACGATATCTCGTCTAATTCTATTAATGTTTTTAATTTGACTTGCACATCATGGTGTAAACAGCTTAGAAAAAACATTTAAATATTTAATCAAATATCGGAAACTGCGATAATCTGCATAATCGCCTAATATCTTCGGCTAAATCCTCCACTGTTTCATCTTTCCATAACGTTCTCGATCGAAACTCTAAAAAGCAATCGACATCATCCGTCCCAAAAACTTTTACCACAGCAGCCTCGACCTTCTCCATATCATTTTGACTCTGGGTAAATTTTGACACACTCTAAATGCTAACCCGTCGAATAGAAGTGGGAATGCATCGACCAAATTTTTACCAGTCTTCTCTACAATGATCTTCGATCTCTCGAACCATCTATGTACATCTTCGTCGCCTTTGAATATTTTAATCATCTTCAATAAATTCTTCATCACGCGATAGCTTGTAGTTTCACCAGAAATAGAACAACAAAGTTTATTTAAGTATAACACACAAATACAACTTCTGTTTTTTATCACTTATTTAAACAAATTTACTTTCGAATATTTAACAACATTATTACAACTAACAGGAATATTTTAAGAATAAAATCTAACACAAATGTTTTAGAACAAGTTAATATTCAATAAATGATTTTTAAGTCATCTTAATAAATCAATATATACACAAATGTTAATAATTAATTGATTCATTAATTTGAATCTTCCTTGAGAGACACAATCCGAATCAACATACAACATGCACAATATCAAGAAAACAATTCCAAACATTCCTCACATTTACTAAGATCAATGACAAAATAAAATTTAAAGCAATATTTTGCGTTAATGTTAGAATTGCAACGAACTGTATTTAATTTAATTTTTACAAGTTATTTACTTTATACGAGGAATATTAAACAAATTTCATAAAAATTATCTTATTACTTCAGATCAAATTACTATCGTATTATAATTTCAAAAAGTTACTTCTGTATATATTTTACATTTAATAAAAAACAATTATTCAAATGTAAATGCAAAAAAACTTTTCATAATATGTAAATTTTAATTGATAATATTATTTTTAATTTAGATGAAATGTAATTTTAAATTCTATTTTAATTTTAAATAAAGTAATATAAGTATTATGTGTATTCGTAAGTTATCAGTTCTAATTAAGTAAAAATTGTGAAATTTCAAAAGTGCAACTGTTTTAATACATTTAATTGAAACACAAAAACAAAATGACTTTCAAAAAGAATTTTATTTAGAATTACATTTAATTATTTTGTTAATAATATTTTTAAACATTTACGATAATCACACAATAATTTGATAAATTTTCTGATTTTTTAAAAATAGTTATTCAAATTTATTCAAAGTTTTATTTTATAATTTTATGAAGTTTAAATATTATGATTTTGTTTTTCAATTTTAAGTGAAGAAAACTATAACGCCAAAGAAAATTATATCTGATTATTCATAATAGAGTTTAACTGAATAGAATAATTAGTGACATATGTCTAATAATTTGAATAATAGTTTGTCACTAATATATTCTAACCTTGTGTCTAATCCAAAAATTCAAAACAATTTACGAGTCATTAAAGCCAAACCAAGAATAACTGTAAAGGAACCAAAAAATAACCAAACATTAAATTCAGGGTATACGTCATTTGATAATAAAGTAATAAACGGAGATGGAACCGAACATTTTCATCCACTTCCAAAACCGAATTTTAATAATCTCACTGAAAATGTATTTGGTTAATGTAAATAAATATCTGAATAATAGATAATTTCAGCCTATACAACTTTCAAATAAAGTGATTATGACTACAAAATGGGAAAATGAAGTTACCAATACATCATTGGCAAATGAAAATCTACCTGAAAACGATAACTATATTAATTTGTTTTGTGGAACCAGAGGCGCCCTAGATTTTACAAATGCCGAATATTATTATCCAAAATACGTTTCTAATGACAAATTAACTCCAATTGAAATTTCGAATCTAATTCAAATATTTTCTTTTAAATAATTTGTTTTATTATATCAAATAAAAATAAAAATTATAGTTTAATTTGAATTGTCTGTTTGAATTTTTTGATTGGATAATTTTTAATTGCACTTTAACGTTTGTTTGAAATGTATCTTTTGGGCTTTGGAAAGAATGAGTTTTCGTTTTTGAAAATGCGCTATAAATTGGATAAAGACGAAGTACTTTTTTCTTTCATTTTGAATTATTTTTTTTAATTAATTGAAAATTTGAATGAAAAGATTCTTGTCGGTCGAGGAAAAAAAAACGATATTAATATCGCAATTTTAGTTTTATCTCAGAAACAATTTTTGCTGAAAAATTGTGATGATCATTGGGAAATTGTTAATTTAAGTGTGAGAATTTTGATTTAATAACGAGAGTCAATTTTATGTTGTCCCAATTTCGTCTAAGACATCTTTTGATATTAAATATTATATTTAAAATGATTTTTCAGTTCTTTATAATAAATTTTTTTTATAATAGCATTAATCTTTTAAATATATCTTTTAAACCGGTGTTTGGTAATTTCATCGCAGTAAGTGTTATTTAATTAAGTAAAATAAGAATTATTAATTAAGTTGATTAAGAATTATTAATTAAATAAGTTTTTAAACAAAAATTTATTATTAAAAATTAAAAAAAACATATCTAAACTATTAAAAATATAGAAAATTATGAAATAACAATAAAAAAATTCAAAAAAGTAAAAGATTCAAAATCCGAAAAAATAAAAATTATAATATTATAATTTAATTAATTTAATTAATTATAATTTAATTAATTAAATTAATTAATTAGAATAATTAAAATTACTAACATTTGATTAAAATTTAAAATTACCGTATTTATCTGACTATAAACCGCGGCTTATATGAAAAAAGTATGAAAATTAAAAGAAATTGGTTAGACTTATACACATGTTCGACTTATATAAAAAATAAAAAATCAATATATAAAAAGAAAACCAATAATTTAATTTTTAGATTATTCGATTTCCTCGAATCAATCAAAATCTTCATCATCTATTATTTCAAATGTTTCGAAAATGTGCAATAATTCCGTTGGGATTTCTTGTAAATCTTTATCCTTACTTCCAGTTTCAATTTCTGAATAATCATCACCTTCGATATTTCCATCATAAGTTTGAATCCCTGTTTTCTTAAATCCATTTTTAATACACTGTGGTGTAACATCTTCCCAACTTTTAACAATCCAGTCGCATATTTCTGAATATGTCACTCTTTTGATTTTTCCCATTTTGTTGTAAATGTGACAACTATTGATAATCCAATTTTCCCAATGTATCTTTAGCTTAGATTTGAACGATTTGTTAACTGATAGATCAAGTGTTTGAAGGCTTTTAGAGAGGCCACCAGAGATCACTGCAAGTTTAGAATATGTTTTTACTTCATTTTTAACTTCCCCAGTAAGATGACATCTAGCAGAATCGTATATTAAAAGTGATTTTGTCTTAAAAAAGGAATCATTTCTTTGTATCCATTTTTTTATTATTTCACTATTTGACCATCTATTTTTATTGACTTCAACAATAATTCATTTTGGAAAATTTTCTTTGGACATTGTTAGTCTTTTAAATATCACCATTGTTTTACATTTTTTCCATCGACAGTTATAGTTAATATAAGTTATATTAAATAGTTATATTATATATAAACAGTTATATTATATATAAACAGTTATATTATATAACTGTAAAATTATATTTTTCATTTCCGGTTGTTTTGATCAGAATATCTTTTTTCTTTATTCATCAACTGTCCTTAAATCCGGAATATCGAAACTAACAGATACTTCATCCATATTCTCAAGATGCTTCAAATCGATATCTCTCTTTTTATCTTTAATAAAAAGTACAAATGACTCTTTTTTCTTCCCAGTCAGCTGGCAATGATTGTCCAACTGAGGTTACTGCTCTCATGCTTAAATTATTTCTTTTCAGAAATCTTGTGCACCAACCATTCGTTCCTTTAAAATTTTCTTAATTAAAATCATATTTACCATTTTTTTCGCTGTTAGTATCAATTGTAGAAACTTAAAACCCTTTCTCCCTTTTCTCAATTACATACTTTTTAGCGGCCTTTTCTAAATCGGGCCAATGAGCAAATCCTTTTTGAGCAAAAATCTTTTTGCTTTCTTTTTTTTCGGCATTACATTTAAAAGATTTTTCGATTTCTCCAATCCCGAATGTTTTTTCATTTATATTGAACTCTCTTTCTGCTTCTCTGTTACCATGTTTTTCAGCATAAGCAATAATTTCCAATTTTCTATCGACCGTAAACGATCTTCTTGTTTTTCTCATTTTTAACGAGGATTTTAAATTCAAATTATTTTAATAAAACAAAAATAAATAAAGTCAAAATTAAAATAATATTAATTTAAATTTAATGATTTCTTCATTTGCATAATTTAAAATAAGTTTTTGATTCAAGTTTTCAAGTCACAAAAATATGCGACTTATACGCTAGTGCGACTCATACGCCATTGAATTTAATTTTCAAAATTAAAAAAAATGGGATGCGACTTATATGCGAGTGCGACTTATAGTCCAGTAAATACGGTACATAAGATTCTTTATAGTATATAAGTTTAATCTTTTTATTTTCATTTTTTACAATTATTTTGGCATAATTTAAAATTATTTAAAAAACATTTTTTTATATATTATTATTTTAAATTAATTATTTATTTTTGAAATTATTTTATTATGTATCAAAATTAAATTTGAAAAATATTTTTTTATTGTCAAAAAATAATAATTTGTGATTTATAAATTACTTTAATTAATAAGCTGAAAAAATGGTTAATCATAATAAATTAGTAATAATTTAGTAAGAAAATTACATAATTTTTATTTTTACAATTTTATTTGAAATTTTTATAGCTTTAAATTTTTGAAAATATTTCCCATATAAAAGTTATATCTCCAGTATTTTCATTGCCATAATTATATAGCAAGTAATTTCAATGCACTTCATTCTACATAATAAAATCAAATATGAAAATATTTAGTACAAGATACTAATTTGCAACAAGAAATCAAAATTAAGTTATAAACATAATAAAAATCTTTATTTAAAGTGACAAATTATGAGTATTTCCTCGCAAATAATCAAGTGAATTGCGATTTTCATAATTATTGGCGATTCGTTGAAGTAATTCTGCACTATCCTTGCATTTCTTTTTACGATGAGGAAAATCTGAACCGGTAATATATTGTTCCATTATAGCTTCGTTTCTTGACTGTTCTTTTTTTAAAAATTCTAAAAATTTCCAAATAGTCGGATGCGATGGTCCCCAACCAACATATAATAAATATTTACTTTTTTATTTTTAATTTCTTATTTAAATGACGTCTTTTTATTTTCAAAAGAAATTTAACACGATTTTTAATTATTTAATTAATTAATTTAAATAATAATTCGTAATAAACTTTAATAATAATTCTTATTATACTTAATTAAATAACACTTACCGCAATGAAATTAATGTGCGATAAAATTATAAATAAATACTTATATATTTTAAAAATTACCTACTAATAAAAACTAATATAATCTTATAACCATAATATCTAAGAAAAATAATTGAAAGTTTTGCATTTTCATCCATATTCATCCTTTATAAATCCCACTGAGTTACTTTCAGCAAATTGAATTCCCTTATTCATTAACAAAACCTGAGAGTATCCTAAATATGACTTATAAAGAACGCAGGATATTCTCAGAATTTGGTAAATATTGAAGTATCAAGTGGATATTACAAATCAAGACCTTATTATAAATATATACGGTGGTATTTTTAAAAAATAATGTGATGATTTTATGTATATGCACAACTTTTTTGCTAGTTTTTAAAATATTATAAATAGAAATAAGACGTATCATGGTAAAATATTCTAATATATTTTTTTTAAAATACCACCGAATACATCTATAATACGGTTTTGATTTGTAATATCCACTTGATACTTCAATATTTACCAAATTATGAGAATATCCTGTGTTCTTTTTAAGTCATGTTTATGATACTAAAAAGTTTTAATAAAAATTGTAATAATAGTATAAACAAACTCACATAACATCATAAAAAATCCAGCATTGATGACATAAAACATGATATAAATCCTCAATTAACTAATTTGGTTATAACTAAATGAAAGTTTGCCATAACCAAATGAAAATGGATATATCATATTACAATTCACGCGACAATAGTTTTACATGGTATTTATAGAAAGATATTTCCATCCTCGGGTAACTGGGTTGATAAAATGTCCAAGACTTCCAAAGCTGTGCAGGGATGAATTTTCGATTTCATAAACAAATTACTACTTAACTTTATTATTAATAACCAGAGCTGGATTTGCGATGAGGTAATCTCTCCAGGGCGTCACACTTTAAAGATTTATTATTATATTTTTTTTGTAATAAATATATGTAATCTATATATATATATATATATATATATATATATATATATATATGATTACACGTCATTTTTTAATTCAAATAAGAAATTAACGTTTATTTCGATACGTTTTATTTCGATTTATATCGATTTACATTTTATTAAAAGATGGGACACGAACAAAATAAAATTCCAGATTTAAAAATAACTAAAAATACACTAATGGACAATTCAAAATTAAAATATAATAACAATAAGATAGACATGTTGGCACTACTTCAAATAATTTTCAAAAAATGTATGATTAAAAATTACGAAAAATCATTTAACGATATCAGGAAAAGGTGTTTCTTTGGTGGAATTGGGACAATACAGAGTTGTATTCAGAAACGACTTTTATTTACAATCTTAGCGGACAAACTGCACGAGGAAAAATAATATACCTCTTCCAATTGATAAAAGTGTAACAATTGGGGTTAATGATATAATTTCGATTGGGAATGATGGCAATTATCAGCTGATATTTACGGATCACGAAAACTATGTCCGATTGAAGGAGATACACAATATGCAGAACAATAATTTGCTTTTGACAATCAATAAGAAATCGGAAAATGAAAAAGCGACAATGTTGGAAGATTATCTTCGCTGTCAGATTTGTTTAGAGTATTTCATTAAACCGGTTGTAACAAATTGCGGTCACACATTTTGTTTGGAATGTCTCAATCAATGGGCACTGAAGACGCGGTACGGTGGCGGTAACTGTCCTCTCTGTCAGCACAGCATTGAGAGTACTACGAGGAATGTGATCGTGGAAAACTGTGTTGAAGCACTCATGAAACAATTGCCACCAGATACACGTAATGAGTGGAACAAAATTGCAGAAGAACGATTAATAAAAGTAAATTTCTTTTAATACAATTATTAATTTTATTTATTAGATATTAAAATAAGAAAAAAATTATCATATTCTTCTTGTTGGGAGCGTTCATAAAATATAAAATTTTTGAATCTTATCAAATTATTAAATAAACAATTACATTCCGTAAAATATTGTTATAAATATGTTAAAATAAGATTTTCAGAAATTTAATGTAAAAAATTAATTTAAGTAAGAAATAAAATAAATTTTACGGTAGGGTTATTAAAAGATTTATGTAAAGATTTATTATAAGGTAAAAAAAGTTAATTTCAAATTTGATGAAAATATTTATTTGAAATAAAATAAAAAGTAATTTAAGTGATATTTTATTTGCGAAATAAAAGTAAACTAAACCATTTTGGTAACTTTTAAATCAAATTAAAAATGTGGTTATAATTTTTTTTGGAAAAAGTAATTATAATTTTTTTTAGGAAATTAAAATGGGAATTAAAAAATAATTGTAAAACCATTAACTCGTCTTTCATAAAAAATGCGATTTTAATTTTTTAGGAAAACGTAATTGAGAAACAGGTAAACTTAAAATGTACCATAAAATTGAAAAATTAATAAAAGACGCAACAAAATCTTTGTGACTAAATTTTAATTCACTATAATTTTTTATTAAAGAAAATATAGAATTTTAATTTGTAAAAAATATACTAACCATATTTTTATTTATATCTATTTTTATTTATAATGGTTGTGTAAAAAAGAAAGTACAAAAGTTCCTCAAAAATATTTGTTTAAAAAATTCAAATTGTTATAGAAATAAATTTTTTGTGTTCATGATAATGTCTTTTGATCAAGAACCCAATTTTAAATTTATGTTATAAATTTTCGAAATCGTAAATATACAAAAGGCTAAAATATACAAAAAAATATCTCTATACACCCTCAATAAATCATTGAATATCTCGCTTTCTCAAAGTCAGATTTGAATAAATAATACATTTTTCTTTTCTTTCATTTCAAAATATTTTTTTCATGACAATATAGTTCTATGGATCAACCGTCATTGTCAGGTCACTAACTAATGTTGTGATTAACCTGCATGTACATTCTAAAAGGATGGAATCACGCTAATCAGTAAATCTAAATAAGATGGTTGAGACTGATACTTCATTCGCTGGTTTGAAACATTTTCAAAGATCAATTTTTTCGGCAGCAATCCTAAATCGATTCGATTGTTTGTATGAGAATATTTAATAAAAAACACCAAATTTTCAACAAAGAAGCCTCGGCAACATCGGCAAATAAATGTTGGCAACATGCTGATTTTTTTATTTTAAAAGTAAATATTAAAATAAGATATCGTAGATAAGATATCGTGTCAGTTAGGAAAAGTAAATACATAAATGTAAAACCATTTTTTTCCAGTTTTTATAGATCCATGTTAAAATAAACATTCACTGAAACCATTCCATCTTACTTTAAATTAAAACTTAGTGGTGGTACAAGTGAGTATAGGAAACAATAATAGAGGGGCTTTTGTGAGTAATACTTCTTAAAATAATAAGTTTTAAAATAATTCATTTCAGATAAAGATAAAAAATATTCAATATCTGTTGTATCTATAATCTTTGTATTGATAGAATTAATGCTTATGCCGGGTTGCTTCTATTAGGTCGAGTCATAAATAACTTTTTTTTCATAAATTTATTTTTCAATTACATAAAAAATAATAAAAACTAATTTAAAATGTACTCTCCATTATTTGTTATGACCTGTTCGCATCTTGTTCTCAAATTATTGATTCCTTCCTCGTGAAACTTGGCTGGTTTGGGGTGGAAGAGTGTCAGTTTATCTGACTTGTTTTTTATTTTGTTTATCATACACCGAGTTTATTCCATTTCAGCTTATAATTAACATATAATTTTGTACCCTCGAATCTTATTTGGTTCATTGTTCCTCACTAGTTAGTCTTGCTGCCTCGTTCAAGATCACTGGATTCATCCTTTAAGTCTTAGATATCTAAAAGATTATTTTAGAATTATTAGATTATTAATATGATTTTTGTAGTTCTCGTTATTAACAAACACTAGCTTACCTAACCATGTTTTTTGTCCTTTCATTTCTTCTCACCCAAAGAAAGATGACAATTTTAGTAGCTATACTGAAGACAACGTTAAAGAGAGGCAGATCATAAACTCAAACAAGACACTATTCTCTATTGTGAATCTCTGGACCCTCAAGCTTCCTTTGAAATATGCATCAGCGTATTTCCTACTTCCTTCATCAGCAATTGTCGTGATTTATTGATAATGTTATTATTTGTATAACTGAAATGTTACAAAGAATTTGTTTTAATATTTTTTGAACTTCGATTTTTTAAATATTTTATCTAAAGTTAAATTTTATTTTAATTTTTTGTTTTATAAGCTTGGATTTGTTCATTGAATTTTTTCATACGTTCTAATTAATAACCGATTTTCATATGACAAGGAAAGGTAGAATAACAGTTAAAAATCAAAATTTAGCAAATTGACTCAGTCGAAAAAGCATAGAATGAAGGAAATTGTTACTGTTACAAATTTAAGAACAACAATCTCAATTTTGATTAAAATATTGAGAGATGAACAGCTTGCCTGCCGAACAGCCAAACTAAAAGAAACAGTGAATGAGATAGTAGCATTTGGGTTGCGTTAGAGAAATAATTTTTGTTTCTTGCATATCTCCTAAAATAAGAAAAAAATAGATGTTTTAAATAATAATCAAGTTCCAAATTTCCAAAATCTACAATTTGTGAACACATAAAAAGAGCAATTTTATTTAGCTAGAAAAATATCAGCAAATAGATAAACCAAAATGTGTTTGTGAAACGGAGAATTTATATTGGACACTGAATAATTTTGTTGTCATTGATGAAGGCTGATTTCATTAGTAAATTCTGCTATTGCATAAACAAGATATTTTTGAGCTGGTTGGCAGCTAACTTGTGAATAAATAACCATTACAGACCTGTTAAAGTTCATAGGTTTGGCTTGTGCATTTTAATGTTGATGAGTAGTAATAGCTACTGAAATTTAATCTTGGTTCTCCTGTTAACCCTTTCAATACTGTTGGGACATCTTGTCCCAGAGCGTACCCTTTCAACACTATTTTTTATTTCAGTAATCCATGTGATATTATAGCCAAAAATATTTTTTTCCAATTTATTTTGACTAATTTGATCATATTCATCGAGGTTTCAAATAAGTAAAAATAAATATGAAAAAAATATTTTGGGCTATAATATTACATTGATTACTGAAATAAAAAATAGTGTTGAAAGGGTTAAGATAGACAAAAAATTAGTAAAATAAAGCCTGTTTTCCAAACAAGGGGATTTAAAATTTTATGAATAATTCAAAAATTCTTTTTTTGAAAATTGAGAACAAATTTATTCATTCATATTTGTCTTAGACAATTTTTAAATTTTCCTTCATTGTGAACGCAAATTGTATAAGATAAACGAAAAGATCACAACATAATTTTAAGGGGTTTTTGTGACTTAAATTTTTGATTTGTAATATCATATTTATAATTAAATAATTTCAAATGATTATTTATAAAAATTAAAAAAAAATATTTCGGATTAATAATAAAAATTGTAATTAAAATTAAATTTATTAGAATTTGACTTTTTGGGAAATAAATAATTCGGAGTAACAGACGTTGTAAATAAAATTAGGTTTTAAATAAAAATTTCAATATTTATAACAAGTAATTGTAACACAAAATTTGTATTCCAAAAATAACTATAATCAAATGTTTTTTGAAAAATTGAGTTGTAAAATAAAAATCAAAATGTTTTAGTTACAATTAAAATGGTATCAAATTTGTATAAAAAATATAATTATAATTAAATGTTTTTTTTAAAAAATTAGGTGGTAAAATAAAAAAATCATAATGTTTATTTAAAATTGAAATAGTGTAAATTTGTATTAAAAGAATAATTATAAATAACGTTTTTAAAAAAACTACGTGTCAAAATAAAAAAAAATCATAATGTTTATTTTAAATTGAAATAGTGTCAATTTGTATTAAAAAATAATTATAATTGAATGTTTAACCAATTAACGAAGAATAAAATATTAAGAAATTTAATTTTAACAGTAGATGTATCATTCAAATATTATAAAAGATCTAAAATTGTATATAAGTTAACTGGTTTTAGATAAATAATATTGAAATAACAACATTTAAATGATTTTAGATTACTAGAAATTGTTGAAAAATACATTTAAAAATGATTTAAAAGAGAACAGTTATTATTTAGATTTTTATAATGTATTTTGAAGATTTTTATAAAATAATAAAATCTTAATATATAAATTAACGTACTCGAAAAATAAATTCAATTTTAATCCAGTATTTTTATGTATAATTAATCTGGTCAAAAACAAAAAAGTTCCTCAAGAAAAATTGATTAAATAATAGTCATTGTTATAGAAATAAAATTTGGTGTTAATGAATTATAATTTTGATCAAGAACCCAACAATAGCACCCAACTAGATGACCAGATTGTTGCATATTTACTAGTGACAAATCACCAGACCTAAATTTGTCAAACGAAATTTAAAACTACCTTTTTTAAAAGCTTCATTTCTAAAAACGGTACATATATTCTTTTGTGCTTGGTTATTGTTTTTTTGTGTTCTTGTCTTTTTGAAATGAAAACGATAAAATACTCGTTTATCTAAAACCTCCGTCTTGTTCCTACATTTTTAAATTGGAATAGAAGCAAAACTAAATACAATACATTATAATTATTTTTACTAAATTGAAAGTAGAAGTCCAAAACAATAAGATACTTTAGGTTAGGTACTTTGAATACATTGACTAAGCTATTATTTATTATGCCCACATATTGAGGAAATCCACAATCACTTCGTTTCCAAATAATACTTCTTTTTTAAAAGATGCATCAAATGTTTTTTGAAAATGTTAACGATATTTGAAATAATGTTTTTCCAACTCTAACTTCACTTACAAGAATTATAAGATTACAAATCCAACAAATTGATTTGATTTTGAAGTACTGATAGGGAATATCTTAACTTACTTAACTTACATAACTTACGAACAAAGATGGTATAGTGATATGGGATGTTTTACTGAATTTTATTTTTCCCCAACTTTTGTCCGTTTCAAAGTCTGAAAAACAACACTGATCAAGAGTTCAAATCAATACTGATAAAACTTCTACAAATTATAGACAAAATGAGTCCATGAAATAATCAATCTCTTACGAATTTTGTGGTATCATCCTTTGAATTTTATTGTATAATTTTGAAAGTAACATACCCTACCCTACCAAAAGTCTTCGTTCAGAAGCATATTTGACTCTTCTGTTGTATTATGAGTTTATTGAGAAAGTTATCTAAAATGAAAGAATTATAAGGCTGTCATACTATCAGTATATTGAAATGATAAAGTTTATACTATTGCTGGCCTTCCTATTGGCTGTCTATAAATAGATTTATTAGAAATGATATTGCATGAAGCGTTTTTATATTTCACTATTATTCATTATATTGCTAAGCATGGCATTACGAAAGTAGCTTACGGACTTTGAAAAGGGTGTCATCTATGGCTGCCATCTGTGCAACAAATCTCAGTGTAAAATTGCACAACTAACTGGTCATCCCAAATCAACAATCGATTCATTTCTCCGAAAGTATCGCAGCACGTACAGTCATGTGAACAAGGAGCGATCTGGCCGACCGAAATGTTTGGGCAATCGTGACCAACGACAGCTTGTTCGACTTGTGAAGCAGAACCGGCGAATGTCCTTGGTGCAGATCACTGCTGAGAACAACTCAGGCCACACACAGACAGTTCGCCGAAATCTACATTCTTTAGGTTTCTACGGGAGAGTATGTGCCAGAAAACCATTTATTACAGAAGCCATTCGCATGCGGCATCTTCGTTGGTTCAATGCCAGAAGTATCTATACTGCTGCTGATTGGCAGAAAATTATATGGAGCGACGAGTCCCGTTTTACGCTCTTTCATTCCCATTGACGACAATTTGCATGGCGGCGCATTGATAAAAGATTCCATCCTGATTGTGTTCTTCCAACAGTCAAGTATGGCGGTGGCTCCATAATGTTTTGGAGTTACTTCACAGTCGATAGTATTAGCACATTGGTCACGTGTACTAACAACATGAATTTCATGAAGTACCGAGCAATCCTTGAACATGAACTTCGTCCATTCCTCCATAAATTACCGATATGCTCTTCCAACACGATATAGTACCAATCCATACATCGCACCTCATTAAGGATTTCTTCGAAACAAGCGGCATAAATGTACTGGAATGGATGCCACAAAGCCCCGATTTGAACCCAAACGAATTCCTTTGGGATGAGGTAGACCGATGCGTTCGTAAAAGGCAGGTGCTTCCACGGAATGCTACTGAATTGGAACATCATCTGCGGGAAGAATGGGCAAATATTCCTCCTCAGCTCCTGAAAAAATTGGTCGATTCTATGCCAAACCGGTCATAAGAGCTAAAGGAAATTGTACTAAAGACTAATTTTTCCAATACCTCACCTGTCGTCTGCATTCTATTTAGGTTTAAATGTTATAGAATTCATTGTGACCAGTTAAAAGTATGAAAAAGCTACTGACCGAAGACTTTTGGTAGAGCAGGATATATATTCTATTAGTAAATTAATTGCAATGGATTAGTCGTACGTACTCCCCTCAAATAACGAACAACTATCGCACATCCGGCAACCAGATATTTACATCGATAATTCCTTTGTGATTTCTTTCAGTGAATTGCGAGAGTAAAAACGGATTTGAAAATGATGTAATTTTGAAATAAATATTTGTTTCTAACATTAAAATACAGAAAGAAATAAAAAATATGTAAGATAAATTGCCCCAAGAATACATTATGATTATTATATTATTATTATATAAACAAATAAAGTGGAGATAAATAAAATTCGATATAATAATATTATGAATAAATATAATTTCGAGAGATGCTGTTTTGTTTATCATATTTTCGAAGGTTCTTTTATAATTAATGTTTTTTCAATGTTGTTTGTTCCATGATAATATTCGATAACATAATCACTGATTTATCTTTTAGAAGCGGAGATCTAGTGTGAAGATTGTGTGAAATGTTAATAAATGTGTTTTGTTGATTTTAATTTTAAAAGTTGTGTATCTATTTCCAATATTTACGTGATCTTCTGTTCAAGTAATACAACCTAATAAACCAGTAGTTGCCAATCTTCGATTGATGTCCATGCATCTCTCATGGTTCTCCAATGATTTAATGTAGTTTGGTGTCTTAATTCTAGCAATGATTTAATTCTGTAACATAGACTAAAAATTGTTGAATGATATTCCAACTCGTGAAGAGTAATACAATTTTATGTAAAACTTGTTGTGAGAAATACAATCTTTTATATAAATCTGAAATATTTTACATCCATTTTGTAAAGAAAGTATATAATATAAAAGTATGGCAGGTGTAAAGGACTTGTGACTCAAGCGCTTAATTGTTCTTTGAATATTTTTTCAAAACTCATAAACTTATAAATCTTAAACATATCAGATGTTATATCGTTTACAACATAATAATTGACAGTAATGCAACATGTGTATCATGGGCCTCACCCTCCACTAATAGATGATGGTGCTACGTGTAAATCGTACTTCACTCAGCTATTCTCTTGGTACACAATCTTTATAATTGTTTCCTTCAAACATTATTGGTTAACGGAATAACTGATTTGTGATTTTATTTTTCGACCACCTTTGAAACCGAGTGCTATTTAATCTTAGCGCATTTAGTTTTACCATAAGAAGGAAAAAATAAATTTTTAAAATTTAAAAATTAAAATCATTTTTTCTTTCTTGTTTTTTTGTTATAAAAAGTTTATTAGTTTTAGTGGATCACTAAATCGTTTTTCTTATTTTTATGGAGAAATCCTAAATTGTTCCAAACATTGTGAGCTTTAAATTTCAGTAATTAAATTGATTTAAAGTCAATTAGCAAGACCCGGTTTTATTCAAAATGTTTGTTTCATTCACGTTCATATTTCTACATTGTCCCTAATTCATTGTACCGTTTAAAACGTCAATTTTTAATTTTAGTGTAGTTTTTCATAATAATTTCTTTAGTAGTTTAAAAATAGTTCCGGCATTTATTAGTTACAAACAAATAATAATAAACAAATTAGTTTTCAAACAAATCAAAAACTCCTTTGTGCATTAAGGCGAATCTAGTTTATCAATTTAAATGTCACAAGTGTGAAGCCTTGTACATTGGAGAGACAAGTCATCATCTCCGCACTAGAATTGCTGAACATACTCAATCGAGTAGAAATAGTTCGATATTGAGTCATATTAAAAGATATAAAGGTAATTTTATGGATTACAATAAAGATTTTAAAGTGATTTTAAATAATTTTTACACAAATTATGAAAGAAGCATTGTTAAAAAGCATCATAAACCATGCTTAAACGTGCAAGGTGATTCATCTAATCATATTAAAGTTTTTTAAATATCATTAAAATACTTTTTTTTAAATGAAAAAATCATGTTTTTGAGACGTATGATGTAATAGTTTT
>MQRK01252291.1:5592-19638 GCA_001938485.1 Girardia tigrina | reverse complement strand
ATAAAATCTATCTTTATTTAGTAGAATATTTAAAACGTATACCCATTCAGTATCTTTAGGAGAGACAGTATGGTAAGTTTAGAAACCCTTCCGCTTGAAATAAATTGAAATAAATAGTACCATTGTCAATGTAATTTATACAAATAAATAATATATTTATTTATCAAGGTTTTGTAATTGGGGTATTTGAGAACTCTTAGGAAAGGTGAGTTATCCCAATAAATAGAAATTCGGACCTATCAAATATTCATTGAGGAAGTAATATTTAATTTCATTCTAGAAATTCATCAAATTATAAATATTTCTGTTTCTATAATCAAAGGTACATCCAATAATTTTGGAAAATTCAAAATTTAGATTTCGAAAAAATACATTTGAGGCAACCATCTTTGAGGAGAGGACATTCATCCTGACTATGTACCTTCATTACACACGACAATAAACACATATCGTATCCTTTCCACCATTTCCTTTCAAACATTGGAAAATTCTGAGAACTCATAATTAAAATTTATAAAAGTAGTAACTGTAATGACAAAAATAAGGTGCTATCATTCATAGTTGCATGCAGCTTGATCGATCCGACTCTACGAATACCTTCAGTTCGTCATTGTCTACCTGCATTCCTGGGCGATACAGAGACTCATTATTGAAGTTAAAATTACCTTTCACGAATTTCCTGGACCAATTTGAGACTATCTGCAGCGGAGCAACGACATAGAAATGTTTTAGCTATCTCAAACGAATGAAAAATTACTATAGATCAACAAAGGCCCAGAATCGTGTAAATGGTCTGGCGACGCTGGATATTATTTGGGATATAGCGATAAATTTAGATTATTCCCAATTTATAAGTTCTTTCACGGCTCGAAAGACTCGAAAAGCGCTTCTGTAATTTTTATTCATTGGATTTAGTTTTCATGATATTTTGATATTTTGAATCATATTTTTATTTTATGTATTTTGGTAAATAAATTTTTGATCAATAAAAACATACAAATTTTATTTATATCTTTTTTTCTGAACACAGGGGAACATATATTACCTGACCTGGGCCTCCGAGTGGCTCTTACAGATCCAAACTTCTCTTTTTAAAAGCATTTATATAGATTTTACATCAGATGTCCAAAATAGCAATTAACATACTATCACTTAAAAATAAATGAAATTCTTTCAACAAGTACTTAAAGCGGTAAATAATATTTATCCGTAAGAAAAATGAGAAATTGTCTTTTTTATTTATTAAGTGCAAAATACAAAAATTATAATAACATTACAAATAAAACCTTAAAAATACCCCTGTGGTGAGGATGAGATATCCTCTACTGGTCCTTCGTAAAAGGATTTGAACTTGTTTTGGGTTTCCAATGCTGTTTGTTTTAATTGGCACGTTATACAATATTCGCGCTTTGGAATGTCCAGATCAAGATACCTTTAAAATATAAATTTTTATAATAAAAAATAAAATATTTTTTCCTACGTCACTTCACAGTTAGAAGTTGTTGAAAATATCTGAAGGGAAAATTTTATTCCAGCTCCTTGGGAAATCCAAGGAATTATAACATAGCTGCCTCTGTCCAGATTCGCTGAGATGATTAGATATCGTCCCATTTGAAAATCGACTTGGACATTTTGTTTCAAGGTATATTTTAAATTATGAACTCTATATCGACGGTTTCTCTCAACCTAATTTAGTTTAAAAATATTCTAATATTATTTTGATATTACTTTCAGTACAACAAGACCGATTTCTGTTTCGTCCTTTAGTTTAATTGTATTCGCTCCTGTTTCAATGTACTTCTGGATATTCGTTAGAATGATTTTTACAGAACAACCTTCCTCGTCAGTAACAGACAGGAGGTACTAAATTGAAAAATACTTTTTTAATTAATTTACTTAAAATGACAATTAATCTTTGAAAAAACTTTGACTTTCACCAAGAATGATTCTTTTTGTTATTTTACTGATTAGTAATCTGTTTTTATGTTCTCTTGAGAAACATTTTGATGTTTTAAACCAGCGTTTCTAATAGGTAGTCCGCAGAAATATTTAAGTAGAACATGAACAGCTTAAAACTTTGCTTATTCCATTTTTTTATTAGCTTACTTTCTATAGAGCTATATATAGAATATCTTGGAATTCGTATCCATGGAATTTAGAAACCTATTTTTGAAGGCTTTTTACTCAATCAATTTTCTTCAAACTTGGTACACTTACTTATTTTCCATGTCAATAAATGATTATGTTTAAATGTGATCAAAAAATGGGACGAAAACGGAAAATTCGGAGTTCCAGAACAATATTAATTGATAAAGATCTAGTAATAAATTATAAGTAGTTTGTATTAATTTTTAATTGTTTTTTTTTAATTTTAAACTTTGTTCGCAAAGTAGAGTTCTGTGTGCATAAAGAATGCATATAAAAAATTTAATTTTTTGATTTACTAGTTTTAAACATAATATTACCAATTATTTTAAATTTAGGATAATGTTTGGATTTCAAAACTAGTTATGAGACTTATTTTTACTAATAAATAAATTTAAGGTTACATGGAAAAGTTACAGTGTTTGTTTTATGAAATAAAATAGCGACATTAAAGTTAAAGTTAAAACTATGATTGTTCTGAATTGGAATTAATTCTCCAATAAATTTATAATACGAAAATTGATTTTTTTATTGTAATTTTTTTTATAACTGTTAGTTTGTTGATTAGTAAGGACTTCTATCGACGCGCTATTGATATTTTTTACAAACAAATAAATATTTTTCTTTCTGAATTTGGACTTTTGAATCAACTTAATTATTAACTTTACAAGAGAGAATTATGCTCTCTTTTGGCGAATGCGGCCTACCGGATGTCCATCTTAAGTATTCGTGGGATGAACATCAATAATGACGCGGATGCTCTATGCGGACTGGGTGGAGGCCGCACTACTATCTCCCGAGGAACTGTTATAACTGAGGAAAATCTCGTTCGATCCCGAGGGTCATCCGCCGCCGTGATTATCGCTTGCCGACGTAACGACTGAATCCTTTGGTCAATGCTCGAGTGGCTCCGCTGGAATGTCTTATACAGGAAATTACAAAAGGAAAGGACCATATCGAGTGTACTGTACATGTTTTATTTAATAAAATACTTTACAAAATCTTCTACCTTTTTCCATGTTTGACAACTACATTTGATTCGCAATAAAAGAAATCATAAACTGGTGGACTATAACTTCAAGTCAGCCAAGAAACAGGATTTATGGAAAACAAATGACTGAAAAAATATCACCCAACAACATCGCAAAATATATCATGCGTTAATATTCTTTTGTAGTAAATTTCAACTAAAATATTATGATAATTATTTGTGACGCAATGTACTAAAAATTCTATCATAATTTAACGAAATAATTATTGAAAATTTTGCGATATTTTTTTCGTGATGTATTTCCCTTGCGAAAGTCTTTTCCGGATCCCGAAAATACTGTTTTAAACAGTACTTCATATAAATGAATATTTTATGAAATTAATTATTTTTGCTTTCACGCAAATCGCATGACATTGTTTTAAAATTATAATATAGTTTGTATAAACAAGAAAATAAGTACATTAATGTTAGAAAAAGTTAATGATCATTCATTAGTAAGAAATGAGCAAAACAAATCTGCTCAAGTCAACATATGGCGTGGTCGAGAAGTCGTACGGCAATTAGAGACAGATCAACAGAACTTGTTAATAATTCGACGATTTTAAAAACATAAAATAAAAAAATCTTTACGTTTGAAATATTGATATATTTTTTTCTGTTTAATAATATAGATTTTTAGATATAGATATGATATAGATTTTTCTGTTTTATTAGATTGTCCTACATGTTACCGGTCAAGAATGAAAAATACAATACAATAATTTATTTTAAATAAATAACAATTTATCTTCAAATTACAGTCCATCGTTTTCGACTACTTTCTGCCAATGGTCTGCAAGCTTTTGGATCTAGTCAATGTACCATTCCGTCTGCTTCGAATTAAAGAACTCTGGACATGCTTGTTCAACTTCAACGAATGCTTCGAATCGGCGGCCTTTCAAGAAGTGTTGTATGGCTTGGAAGAGGCCATAGTCAGATGAGGCTCAATCAGGAATGTAAGCAGGATTTCGACTACATCCAACTCTTGGAAACTGCCCGTGGTCTTCTTGGCGGTATGCGACTTGGTATTGTTTTGCTGAAGCAGTGCACGTTTTCGGTTGATTAAGGCAGGGTACTTCTTCTTGAGCATCTCGTAGACACGGTCCAGCTGTTGACAATGAAGTTCTGCATTGAAGGCCTGACCGTTCTGAACCAACTCAAAATGCACGACTCCCTCAAAGTTCCAACAGACGCACAATATGATTTTCAAATTCGAGCTGCTACAAATGCCAAAACGCGAGTGTTTGACGAAGGCTTCATGTCCAACTCTGCTTGCAAGTCCTCGCTATCCAATTTTGTTGGTCGTCCAGAACGAGGACTGTCATTCAAGTCAAAGTTGCCTTTATTGAAATGCTTGAACCAATCAATTGCCGCCCTTTTTCCGACCGTTTGTTTACCTTCAACTTTAAAAATTGCCTTGGCAGCATCTCGTGTTGTCAAACCTTTCTTCTAATAGTGACGCAGCAACACACGGATTTCAAGTTTTGTAATCTCGTAGTCCATATAATGCTATAAATAAATCGATATATATCAATATCAAATAAATAATGTCAAAAAGAAATTTGAAAAAAAATTGTATTTTCATTATTGACTGGGAACTTTTAGGATAACCTAATAAAAAATTTGCCAAAACAGGTATTGTAAGTTGGATTAAGGTTTGATTTAATGATTTTGGACCAATTTAATTATTTTAAAAAGTTGAATGAAGTGTTTGAAAGTCCTAAATTTAATAAAATATGAAACATTTGGTAAAATGGAAAACTTCAACCATTGAAAGATTATGAATTTCTTTGTTCTCTTTAAAGTAATCTTTGCAAAAAGGCTATTTGGATAACAAGTTAGAAAAGCTCAATAGTTATATTAATTCCCAGGCTGCTAAACTTATTGGTTTTCCTAAAGTTCATAAAGCGGTTATTCACATGAGACCCGTTTTATCCAAAACATCCAATTATTGTACTTCAAAATTTTGGTTTTTAAATTAAAACGACTGATTTCCCATTAATTCGTATGTAAGGATAGTTTTGAATTTGTTGAATTTATTTCGAATTTTGGATTGAGTGAAACTCATGAATTTATGGTCTCGTTTGACATTGTAAGTCTTTTCCTAATGTTCCTTGGTTGGAGACAATTGATTTGTGTTGCTATCTTTGGAAAGCGAATATTAATGAGCATGATAATCTGAATGAAATTACTTTGCAACATCGAAGATACATTTTATTTTTAATTATAATTGGTATAAACAAATCGATCGCACTGCTTTGGGTTCTCCATTAGCAGTAACACTTGCTTTAATTTTTTTTCGAAAATAAAATTAACTTATATATATGAGTTCAGCCTTTAGTCTATAAACGGTTCATGACTTTTTCTTTTCTTCAATGATCGTGAGCTGATGTTGCATTTTATATCACATATGAAATTTTTACATCGAAATAATGTAAGACACAGACTTTAATTGAGTTTGAAAAAATGGTTTTTTACCATTTTTAGATTTGTTGATTTTATAAGAAAGGTAGGCATTATGAGGCAGACATTTAGAAAAGAAAACGGTTACAACTCCTAAATACATTTTTGAACCCAAATATAAATGGAGTATGATAAAAGGTTTCATATTTAGATCTTGGTCTCTGTTCAACATATGTGAAGGATGATGCTAACATCAATAAGTTGAGTGAACTTCTGCATAAGAATGGCTATTTTTAATCGTCTATTTAAAAATTAACTAATGAAACAATGGATAAATTAATAAATAAAGAATTAATGGGAAAGATGAATTAAAACCTGAAAAAGTACCTATAAAGTAGTACAATTTTTGAAAAATTTCCCTGGAAATGGTGTAAAAAATCCACACAAAACATATAACTACAAAAAAGGAAATTTTGATATTAATCAATTTTTCAGACCCAAATGGCCTTTTTGATTATTTGAAAGATTTGCCATAGTTTTTTATGTACATTATGAATATTATTATTCACAATATTTTTTGATAATGTAATAATCTTTAGTCTTGTGAACACTAATTTGATATTGTTGCAATAAAATTTACTTTAAGCTCGTGTAAAAACAATTATCCTCAACCAGTATAACCTGTTTCGAAAAAATGAAAAAAATCGAAAACACAAATGGTAAAATTTAAAGATAATATTATACTTTTTTAAAGTATTATTGGAAAATAATGTCAATTTTTTTATTTTAATAAAAATTTTAAGTAAAAAGACTGCCTTACTCTGCC
Source organism: Girardia tigrina (assembly GCA_001938485.1). NCBI lineage: Eukaryota > Metazoa > Platyhelminthes > Tricladida > Dugesiidae > Girardia > Girardia tigrina. Next base: position 13,234 of record MQRK01252291.1, on the reverse strand, counting down.
CATCTGGAATGTTAATAAATGGTTTGTAGTCTACTATCAATATCTATTCACAGAACCCATTTCTCGAATAGAAAAGCATTTTTGAAATGGATGAGGTTCGAATTCCTACAATGCATTTCATAATCAAGAACCTCCCTAGATCGACTTTATAGTGAATGCTCAATAATCCAGGTTTTGATATGATGAGAATAGAACCTCTCTTGTTGCTAAGGATGTTGAAATCTCAAAGAAATTTGATCAAATTGTTGATATCAATATTAAGTTTCATACGTAATTAATGAAGAAGATTTTAGTTATCAAAGCAAAACTATTTTTAGTATTTCATAAACATCATCAACCCAGAGTTCTTTTTCTTTACGTAAAAGTATAAAATTCACTTATCAATTTAACTACGTAAGCTTTTGACCTTTACGACTTTTGTGAATCAAGTCACTATAAAAGGTTATGAACGTCGGCTTTAGTGTATAGTTAGAACATCTATTTACACAAAATCATAACATATAATACAAGTTTTATTATTTTGGAAAAATAATTTTGAATAATTTTGAAAGCAAAATATATTCTCACAGCTCGTATTTGTATAAGTCATTAAAATACGTAGCCTGAAACCCGACAATTATTGCCTATAAGATTGTTTGGCAAATGGATACAACAACGGATGAGAATGGATAAATTCTAGAAATTGCATTTGAGATTGAATTTATTAATTATAACTTTAGTTACTGTTTCATAACCATTTGATCTTTTAATTACTATTAAGAACATCAATTGAGTTTTCAATACATTTATTTGCATCACAATTTGAATTGCCACTAGAACAATTCTCCGTAAAATTCGCGTAGCTCGTCATCGTTCTTGATTGATAATTTTTAAATAATATTATTTAACGTCTTATTATTCGAACAAATTTAAATTACAATTTAATTATTACAAAAATAATTTATACTTTAATTTTGAAATAATTTTTATTTATTTTAAGAAAATATTATTAAAATATTATTTATGAAATATTAGTTTAATTTTAAAGTGATTATTTAAATTTTAATAATTGATTAAACAACCCAACGTTTTAAAATATTTAAAATATCAATCTTCCATCTGGGTGGGAGAAATACAATCCTAAAACAACATACCAAACAACACACAATAAACACCATTCAAAAATATTCCTCACAATTACTTATTTGAATATTAAATTACTTATCAATATTAAATAAAAATTCTTTACCTAAATTGCATCATATGATATCACATTGTAAAAATTAAAATAAATTGCAATATTTGGTCTGTGGCGTTATTTGGGTAAGCAAATAAAGTGGGTTCACTAAAGATATCAAATACCAAAGATATATTATACCAAGGGGTATCTCAAATATTATATATAGAAATAAATATTGAATGTGAAGCGTTCTAGAAACATAATTTTCGGTCGATTCTTCTGATAAACTAATAATTTGTATAACAATCATAATGCTTTTTCCGCAGAATAAAAGAAATCGTACAATATCACAATATCATACAGCTATCACTATAACTAATGAGAACATATCAGTTTTGATTGCTGTATATTAACAGTCATTAATTTCCTACAAACAAATGCCTTGCTCTATTTTATTCAAAGACTTTACGCTGTCATCGTTGTCATATTTTCATTAATTAGACAATGTCATTCTCAAGTCTCCGAAAGATGAGAAAGCATTTGCATCTGAAGAACAAAAGATATTTTTTAAAACAGCAAACAACATTCAGATGTTAGCGATAATAATTCATTTTTTGCTTTACATTTCCTTTCAGATACATATTAATATAGTCATTTTTCCCTATTTTCTATCCCTGACCTACAATTATTTGGATTTACCCAAAAAGAAACAACAATTACGGGATAAAAAGCAATTCATTCAACACAAAATCTTGTTGCAAAGTCAAACATTGACATTTCACACAACAAAAATTACTTGGAGGGGTAAAAGATTAGAACTAAAAATATAAGATCTACCTGGCGCGTTCAATATGTACCCGATCTAAGGTTAGAAAAAGTAATAGCAAATTTTAGTATTTCTGAGTGAATGAATATAATTAATATAAGTTTTAATTTCAGGTACTGTTTTTTATTTTATCAAACACTTAAAAAGATTTTTGTTAGTGCTAGGTTTTCAGATGTTGAATATCACAGCGTTATCAAGTTCTTTGTGTTGCAGAAGAAGATGTAAAGTGAAATCTATGATCTTTTGCGTTCAACTTACCTATACAACATCCTATTGTTGACAACTGTTAAATATTGGATCAAAAAGTTTAAAAGTTATTGCTGCTCTGTTTTTGGTCAAGAAAAATCAGGTCGGCCACAAGAAATTTTTGACACAATTGATGAAATATTGGAGATGGTCTGAGAAGAGCGTCGGGCTAAAATTGAAGGTGCAGGACTAGTAATTGTTCATCATCTACCGTACATCCCAGATTTGGAAGCGAGCGATGTTTACCTCTTCAGGCACGTAAAGAAGCATTTGAGAGGAATCCAGTTTGGATCTAAAGACGATTTCATGGTAGCCGTGGCGAATTTTTCAAAAAGGCTTTTTCTGAGTTGATTTATCGTTGGCGGAAGTGTGTGAAGCGAAATGGACATAATGCTGAGAAATTATGCTTTCATCCGTTAAGCTTGCTGCGTTATAAAAATGCCTGTTTTTGGAATTCGTTTTCTTAGTCAGGCCGGGTACTTATTTAATGCACCATATAATTATTTAAAGTAATAATTGTTTCAATAATATCAGTATTTGGAAGACGGCAGCACGGGCAATGGGCTCGGATTTCATTAATTTTTATATAATATATAATTTATATTATATTATATATAATACATTTAATATAATATATTAATACATTAAGAAAAACAAGTAAAAGAATACAAAAAAAGTAAAAAATATTAATCACTTAAAGATTCAGTTTAATTTTCAACATAATTTTTATCAGCATTATCATATTTAAAAGTTTTATAAGGATGATAAAATAGAATGAAAAACATATCTTCAACAAATATCTTCCTTTATACAGGATCTTAAAGATGTATGAATCCTTTTGTGAATATTAAAATTTCGTTCCACAGAAACTTCACTTACAGCTATTCCTCGAATCTTGTATTTCATTAATTGAATTAATCGATCCAGAACTTTGAACTAGGATTAAAATCAATTTCAGCGACATATCTTCCAAATTCTAGAATTTTCTTCCTCTCCATTCATTTTGAAAGGATGTAAAAGTCTTGGTTAGACTAAGTATACTCCTTTTCAAGAAATAAATTTAATTTAACAATGGGATTGAAAATTAAATGTTTTCTTCTCTTAATAATATTGCAGATTGCGTCTCTTTCATAGTCCTGTAATTTAAGCGTGTTTATAGTACATGTACAATAGTACATGTTTCGGAATTTCATTTCCATCATCAACAATTATAATGTAATGTATAAGATAAAAAATGTTAATTAATTCGAGATCTATTCAGTAAATAGTTTATTTTTCAGGATTTTATTGGATATTAATGGCAAATTTTTTATTCATTTTATTTAAGATTTTAAGAATTGAGATGGTATTACTTTGTTGATTTTGAATAGTAATTAATGAGTGGTATTGTCTTATCAATAATAATTCACAGAACTGTCTCTCAAAATGGGCATCAAAGCCTTTCTTCAATGGAAAACCAAATGGATTTTATTAAACCAATATTATATTTAATAAAATACGTGATAAAGGCAACCAAATATATATTTACATAAATAAAACCAAAGGATTTTATTTATTTAATTAAGCACTTCTTCGAAAGTGTTGTAACAATGACGGATGATAATTTAAATACCTCATATTTATGTAAATATTATTAATTACCTTTATCACATGTTTAATTAAATACACTTTGGTTTCATAAAATCCTTAGGTTTTTCTGGACACCCTGTAGAAGAGATTCTATTTTTACAATGTACTCAATGATCAAGAACCTCGCTTAATCGACTTTGTTGTGAATGCTGACTAATCCGGCTAAATATATGTGCAGTATTTACTTATAATAATTGAATTTAAAAGGATTTTGGTTTGAAATTAAAATGGGTTTCCCGAGCTAGAGAAAAGATTTATGTAAAACTACTCAACAAAGGAGCTCCTTAACTTAAGTCAAAAAACTGTAACGATCGATTATATAGTAAGTTGTCAATAAGAATGCAGATTGCCCTCTTCGAAACACATTTGACAGGCTTTTATTTAGTATTATTTCTAGTCAAAAGAACTAATTACGTATAATTACAATTAAAAACAATTCGTTTAATTAAGATACAAAAGTATAAAATGAATTTGCTTTTAGAAATAATGGAAATTTTAAAAATCGTTAGAGATTTAATTTGATCTTTTGTCTCTCGTTAATTTTGCTTTAATTGCACTTGATGCATATTTCGTTTGCTTCTTCGTTCGCCATCATGTTCTCTTAATTGAATTTTTATAATCTGGATTTAGGGAATTTCGAGTGACCTACAACTAAATTGACCCGGCCATTTGAAAATTATTTGTTAGTTTTATTATTCCTTCGTTTTTAATTTCAAGTTTTCATTCAAGCGAAAATATGTTATATTAATATTAATAATATTCAAATGTGGTACAACTCTGCTCACTGAAAATACACTATTTTCTTTTCTGTTAGATAACTCTTGTTAGTTGAGTGAATATTCGAATTCATAAAAATACTAATTATAAGACAAACAATAAAAGTGTATTTGTTACAAACTAAATTCGAAAAAATCATTTCGCTAATTTTAATATTCTAAATAATTCATTTTTTTATAATTTTGTATGATGATGAAATTAATGATAAATAACATTGTTATTTTAATAAACTATTATTGGCGCGAGCGGCGAATCGAGTGTAATTAGGCAAATAAAAATTTTCTCGTATCGTTATTTTTAGTTTTAACCAAATTTTGTAAAATATTTTTTTTTATTTTTTTAAAATCTCATTAAAATTTATTAATAAATTTTTGGTTCTTCGAATTAGATTTTCACTATTTATTATTAATTCTAAAATTAAAGAAATATTTAGCCAACTCCTTATTTGCTTATTTTTCGACGTTACATGTGATTTCGAAATGAGGTATTGAATATTCGAATCAGCGATGGAGATCTGTGATACTGATTAAATAGCTGCTATTTATTATGATGCTGCATAAGTGAGGCGCATTGTATTTGTTCGCTGGATTTCCGACCGCTTATCAAAGAAACTTTGAAATAGTGAAAGCAACGGCGTTTAAAGCCTACCCGTAGATCCAAGAATAGCGTACGAGGAGTTTCGTAAATATTATCTCAAACCGGGATCGACAATTGATGAATTTATGTCAAAATTACAGTGACTGGCAACATTTATTTTAATATGCTGAGGTCAAGAACCACAGGGACTCATTATTTGACAGATGAGGTGGCCAAATACCTGATATTTGAGTCATTGAAGTATTACAACTACGAGGATAAAATTGATACCTGGGGATTATACTGCTTCGCGATGATCTGATACAGAACAATACAGCATATAAATCATCAGTGGTGACAAACATTGTCCCTTACATTGACAAATAAATGTGTAACTACCAATGCAGTCAGAATTTTCATATAGAACCAAATGGAAAGCAGAATTGGCACCAAAAGATTTTACCCCTACACAAACAGAACCGGATCAAGTTTCGATTAAAACTCAAGGCACCATTTTTGAATCAATTTCCCCCATTGAAAATAAGATGTAAGTAAAGCCAAGGGTTAAACACTAAGTATTTGAATCGTTGATTATAAGGCATATGGTAAAGGCAATAATAGACTATGGATGTTCAACGCCAATATTAGAACGACGTTTGATCAAATAAAATCAAGTGGTTCTAACATCCGAAAGGCTGCAGATAGTTATTGTTCCGACCATAGAGAAATATAACGCTTGGGTGGAACTTAAGGGGATCGGTCATCATGTGCGAGGGTGAGCCTTTTTACATTTTAACTGTACTATAATATTAGGAATGGGTATGAAAGAGATGCTCGATGTCCATTTAGGGGCCGACGGAGAACAGATACATTTTGGTATCAGTGATGTGAGACTAATCGAGTGCAGGTGATATTTCCGTACGTGAAAATTTAGCCGATGTCAGGAACACTGTCACCTCGATGTAATCAACAGTGATTAGAAAGACCTGAATGACAAATCAGTGCTCGCACGCATGATAAATTCTAACTGCACGACGGACTTTGATTTGATTCGTTAATCAGTAAAATTGCATTGGAGTAAAGACATGGCAGATAACAGTATGGCAAAATACATTACTTCAAAATTGCAAAAGCAGAAGTTAATTAATGCGAGGAAAAATCATTAGTTGGCGTCGCATGTGGTGCAAATGAACAGTGGTGGATCTACGATGCACAAACCTACAAATTAGAGTAGACTGGCGTTGTGACCCGTCTATGATAGTTAACCATGATCGGATTCGAAGTAACTGTTGTGCCAAATATAATACAGAAAGCCCTTGTTCTTGATCCCATATTTCACGCTAATACAGTCGCATAGCACGAAATCGTGATAGACACCTCCAAACTGCTGGCTGAATCTCTCATAAAGGTGCTTAAGCGTTTTGGACAATAAAACTTATGTTTTCTGAATAATTTAAAGGACCACATAAATTTTATTAATATTTTTCTAAAACCTTATATAAAAAAGACTTTATAATGTAATGTGCAAAATAAATTAGCTAGAATTTTTTACATATTTTTATAATTCTTTTAAATTAATGAAAATTCTTGATAAAAACTATCAAACTTATCAGACATATTTTCAGAAATAAATGATCTAAATTCAATCTAGCGAGGAAATCTTACTACTTTTAATCCATGGAATGAAATTTAAGCAAGTACCCTACCGGGAATCAGAGCATCCGCAGTCACCGGGTCTGACTACTTGTTCCATGCTTGACGAATGATGATTAACTACAGTGGATTGTATAAAAAACTGTTTTATTTAGTATTGTCTATCTTTATGATGTGTGGTTGGATATTAGTTTCCGTACCATTGAGAATAAAAATGGTTCTCTGATTTCTCACGCTATTGGTCAAGGAAGTCATCCTCGGAATATAGATTGACAAAGATTCATAAAATAAATGCGGTTGCAGTATTTTTGTCCCTTTATTTAAGTATTCATATAAATTTAGCTACTAGTACATATCTTTTTTCCGCAGCATTATTTGTACAAAATGTTCACTTTAATAGTAATGCATATAAATATTTAAAAAATGACGACAAATTATTTTAGCCAAAAATGTTCGTCATAATATATAGTAATCAATTTCAACGGATCAATCGTCATCATTAGACTAAAATATTAATGATATATTAACGTTTATATGTTTATGTAATAATTATGTAATTTAAATCATGAAAATATTTTCAATAATCTGAATAGGATTGTGCTTGCTCATTGATTTTATGATCAAAAGATTTGATCATCAATGCTTCACACATCACCCTCTGCCAGTAATTATCAAATTGTGAACATAAAATCTAAATATTTTATTTTGTCACAATTTTATCATTACATGCTTTGTTATATATATATATATATATATATATATATATATATATATAT
>MQRK01252288.1:0-14567 GCA_001938485.1 Girardia tigrina | reverse complement strand
GATCTCCTGGTTTAATGGTTTGGGGTATGATAATGCCCAATGGATTATTATCGTACGAAATATTGAAAGGTAAGCAAAAATCAAAAAAAATATATTGATATGTTAGAAAATAAAGCATTCCCGATCATAAAAGTGAATCATCGTCCAGATTTTATTTTTCAACAGGACAATTGTCCAATTCAAGTTTTAAGATTCTCCAAGGAATTCTTTAAAAATTCTAACATTGAGGTTTTGGATTGGCCGCCATATAGTCCGAACCTTAATATAATTGAGAACATATGGTCCACACTTTCGCGTGATATATATAGTCATGGAGCAATAAAAAACCTCCGCGAACTTGAATCTCGAATAAAAAGTTCTGTCTGTATGTTCAATGAAACAATGGCACAGGAAGTTCACGAGGCTTTGCCTTATACTTGAGAAACGTGGACAACGTCTGAAGTATTGAACTGTAGCTTTAAAATGTACTTCTAATATCGTACGGATAATTATGCAACGTTGAAAATAAAAATATCCTGTATTTTTCTTAAATATAAATTACTGCTGCATTTTATTAATTACTTTACTTATAAATGTGCTTTGTATTTTTTATACAACATCTAACAAGTTACAATAGTGTTTAAAAAAATTTAGGCCGTACGGATAATTATGACACGGACTGTAGTATGTTATTCCCGGGATTTCCTGGGAAAATGCTTGGTTTTAGATTTCCCGAATCCCGGGAATTTGAAAATTTTTCCCAGGACTTTCAATGTGATGTTAAAATATTTGAAATTGAATTTAATTATATTTAATTTTTTTTATTAGAAGCAATCAAAATACGAGTACAAGAAAGAAGAAATCCGGATTTGATTTCATTACTTAAATATTTTCAAAGTCCACATATTTTTTCACAAGAACTTATTATAAATATCAACTTCCCAACTTCTTCAAAAAAAATCATAAAACGATTAGCAGACGAATTTATCATAAGGATTTTTAATGATGAAAATCAAACGAGATATTGTGTAGAAACAGTAGAATTATCAAGAGAAAATGAAAGATCAAATGATAATAATAATGAAAATGAAATTATTATTATAAGCGATATTATATCGACTTCGACTACGGAAGCAGAAGAAGAACTAAAATGAAAATTAAAAAAGGCAATTGAAGAATCAAGAGAGAACTCTGTACCAACTCCCGCTAGTAACACTATGAACTTCAAATATTTGTAAAGAAATATTATTATTTGAAGGGACTAATAAAATGACACTAAATTTAGAAAAATTATTTAATGCACTTAATTTTATTCAACCGACATCTACGGAGAGCAAACAAGTGTTTTCTACTTCGTCAAATTTTTGTTCCAAAAACGATCAAATTTAACTGACAAGTCAATTAATGCATTGTGTTTCCTTAAAACTTATTTTATTAGACATGATAAAAAATAAAATATATTTCAATTTGTTTTGTTAATAATTATTTTGATTTAAATGAAACTTATGTGATTTATTTTGATGTGATTCAATGGATTTGAAATACAAAAATATATTATTATTTATCTTTTTATTAAATTTTGCCAAATAAAACTTCAATAAATCATTTGTGTAAATCAATAAATCATATTAAGTAAACAAAACCAAACATTTTTTATTGTAGAAACTAATAAGAGTGAAATCCCGGGACCCGGGAATTTTCCGGGAAATAGTTTTTTTCCAATCCCGAATCTCGGGATTCAAAAAATGTCGGGAAAATTAACACACTAGTTTAAAGTTTTTAAATCATTCAGAATGAGGTACAATTAAGCAATATATATTGAGTTGCTCGGAAAGTCATTTTGTTTTTTTGTATTAAATTAAAAGAGAAATTTTTATGACGAATAAATATTTTATTGAAATACATATTGACCATTGTGGTCCAATATCTTCTTCCATCTTCCTGGCAGGGACATGATTCCATGCTCATAAAATATTTGTTCTTTGCTGCTAAATAACTTTCCAAGGTGATTTTTAACATCTTCATTTGATCCAAAAGTGTTACCATCTAAATAATTTTGTAGAGACAGGAACAAATGATAATCAAAAGGTGTGAGGTCTGATGTCCATCCAAGCTGTAAAAGCTTTTGGCGAGTTACCAAACTTGTATGAGGTCTGGCATTATCTTGGTGAAACACTACACATTTTCTATTGATCAATTCTGGCCTTTTGTGTTTAAGGGATTCATTTAATTTGTCCAGCTGATGATAGTAGACGTGCGAATTGATCGTAGTTTTGTCCGGAAGAAGCTCATAAAATACGATTCCTTTGAAATCCCACCAAACAGATAGCATCACTTTTTTTAATGAATGTCAGCTTTCAAAGTGCTTTGAGCAGGTTGCTCTTTTTACTCCAAGATCTCTTGCGTTTTACATTATTGTAGACTACCCATTTCTCATCTCCAGCGACGATGCGCTTCAAAAATGGATCATTTTCTTGATGTTTGGGAAGCATATCGCAGATGTCTAAATGACAGCATAAATTGCGTTCGGTAAGATTATGAGGAATCCATGTGTTGAGTTTTGATGTAAAACCTAGGCGCTTCAAATTATCATGGACGGTCGAATTAGATAAATGTATGTCTGGGAAATTTTTCGAGTTGTTATTTGTCGGTTTGAATCAATTAATACCTTTATTATGTCTTCTTCGGCCTCAATGGGCCTTCCGGAACGTGAAGAATCTTCAACATCAAAATTTCCGGATCTAAATTTTTATTATTAATATAAAAATTACTCTTAAAAAAACGAAATAATTTTCCGAACAACCCAATATATTATTAATATCTAAAAGTGTTTTATTCACTGTTTCCTTTATTGATTTTTTAATAAAATATTTAAAATAACCATTTCAATTTAACAAGGAAATTAGTTTATTAACAATTTTGGCAGATTAAACAAAAGTTGAAGACAACGACCAGGAGCGATGAATTAGGATAATTATTCAACATTCTTTTTTAGCGTTATTTCATGCGATCGATTTTACAATCCTTATTTTCCATTTATATAAAAGTGACTATGGCTATTGTTAAAGTTACATGTGGCGTTAAGTTAAATAATTTGGCTACCCACTGTTCATCTCTTTTTTACACTGTCCAGCACACTGTACCTAATTTTTCGGTGACATCCATAAATAATGGGGCCGCTGCTTTGTTCCCTGCCACTCCATCTCAACATCCATGAATCAAAAGTATAAGGTGGTAATTAATATTTGATGTGTTGATCGAAATTTGAATAAAATGAATTTTGATATTGAATTCACAAATACTCCTCACATGTGACTAACGCTGCAATGGATATCTTCACGGGTCAACTGTTACCTGAAAAGTACAGGAAAGGCGATAATGTGGAGACATTTATTGAAGAATGTGAAACATTATTTAATTTTGCAGGAATATCGAAGGCCAAACAAGAGACAATAGTCATTTTTTGTTGGAGAGAGATCTGAAAGATCGATACAAAGCGGTAGATAAGACAATAGTAGATTATAAAGACCGATTGAGAAAGGCATTCTCTCGAATTTCTCCCTATTCGAAGATCTGAGTGAGGCATACCGGTACAGGATGAAGGAAGACATACCGGAAGTATTTTTTGAGAAAGTAGAAAAGCTTGTAGCAAAGATCTTGAACATGACTTGTCAAAAGAGGCCCTCACGGAAGTATTATTGTTATATTTTTGTGACGTTGTGGACATAAAAAAGGAAATGCGACTTAACAAAGTAAAAGGAACAGATGAGATAAAAGAAAATTTAAAGGAAGTACATGACGTCAAAAGTGTGACAGAAGAGGTGAATGTAGTATGAGACTAGGGGAAGCAAAACAGATTTCGAAGTTACAGAGTAGCAGTAACAGGGGACAGTAAATACGGGTTGGTAGAAATACTACAGAATACGCTCCAGGCATGAAAGCGGTCAAATGTAGAAATTGTGGAAAAGTAGGTCACACAAGTGAAACGTGTGGACAAAGAAAACCAATCAAGTGTTTCGGATGTGGAAAAGAAAGACACATGATAAGAAATTGTTCGGAAAGGAGACCAATAAAATGTTATGGTTGTGGAAAAAAGGGACACGTAAGAAGAAACTGTCCAAACATCGAATGCAAAAGATGTCAAGATAAAGGTCACAGTGAAAGTGAATGTTATACAAACCTAAATGGCAGAAGAAGACAGTAAAATACAGGTGACTTTAACTATCGAGGAACGGAATACAATCAACAAAGATATAGGGATAGAGAAGACAGAAGACGAGGAGATAATCGAAGATTCGTGAACAACATTGAAGAAGAATATAAAGAATCGGTGACAGGAAGTGAACACCCAAAAGGCAACACCTCGACAGAAGTAGAGCCAGTCGGTTCAATAAATTAAAAGATACCAGCGCCTCCCAAAGTATTGGTATTTATAGTAGAAGTAATATAATGTCAAATATTATAGACATAGTGATAGACGATGAAAGGAATGTTGAGATAAGGGAAGCAAGAGTAAATGATAAAGTACGGAAATTTATAAAAAAAGAAACTTTTGAGGACAAGCTTGGACGATGTTTAGTGGGAACAATTGAAGAAAAGAACACAGAAGAAGATGTCAGGATTTTGTCAATAGATGAATGGAAAGCAGAAAATATATTGTATGATAGAATGCAAGGCGGGCCGAGTATAAAATTGATGATACAAGGTAACGTTGAGGATTGTTTATTAGATACAGATGCAAGAGTAAATGTAATCCACGGAGAAAAATATAAAGGACCCTACAAAATCATGAAAATACAAAATAACACAGCACTCATTGAAATTAATGGAACAAAGAAATGCATCAACCTAAGAAGAATTAAAATCAAACCTAAAAATAAAGGAAATACATACGAAAGTCTCAATCAATGAAACAACAAAACATCATCAAAAGCATCAAGCTCCACTTTTTTGGCAGGGGCTAATGTAAAACCAGACGATACAAAAAATAAAAATAATATTTAACGAAAGTTACTAAAATTGAAATTAAAAAAAATCAATAAAAAGATTGATTAATTACAGTACGTTCCAAAAGTCTGTTCGCACCCATTGAAATTTTGATTTAAGCTATTTATTAAATTTTTAATTTGTTTAAATGCTTTAATTTAAATAATTTTAGTAAATTTAAAATTGAAATATCAAGACCATCTTTTTTTTAAGATGAATTAATTAAATGTCTATCTTTTAGATTCAATGACAACTCGAAATATAGATATAAGGTTTATTGTAGAATTATTGTAGAATTAATGAACGAGGGTCATTCAACGGGTCGGATACAAGACATTATGAAGGTTAGACATGGTATTATTGTTTCAAAGCGGGGCATTCAAAAAATTGTACATAAGTTCAAGATATTAGGTACATATGAAGATAAAAAACGTAGTGGACGACCTTCAAAATTACCAAAACGTTCTGAAAGAATTATTCACCGTATATGCTTGAAAAATAGGCGCATGTCGATAAGTAAAATAACAGGAACTTTCAATGCAGCTGGAATGATACATGCATCACGAAGTACAGTGAATGGAATTTTGATAAAGTACGGCTTAAAAAGTCATTATGCTGTTTGCAAGCCTTTATTGAATGGAAAGCAACGAAAAGAAGAGTTGAATGGGCTCGAGATAAACAAAATTGGGACATCGATAAGTGGTCGAATGTAGTTTTTAGTGATGAATCTATGTTCCGCACATATAGCCACACTCGTAGCGAAATCGTTAGAAGGTTTGACAATGAAAGGCTTCGTCACATTTGTACTAAGAAGGTCCTCCAACACGGTGCCCAAGTTCATGTATGGGGATCTTTCTCCAGATTTGGTGTTGGTATCTTAAAACGGAAATTTAAATTCGAAGAACTATGAAGACCTAATTGTCAATGACATAGACATTACAGGGCAATACTTGGTATTTCCTCTTCCAAATTTAATATTTCAGCAAGACAATGCGCCTTGCCATCGATCAGCATCAACAGTGTCTTTTTTGAAAACAAAGAAGATAAATATTCTTGATTGGCCTGCCAACTCACCAGATGTAAACCCAATTGAGAATTTGTGGGGTATTATAAAGAGAAAAATAAATAATATGGATACTTTAAATTCAGAGAAAATGTGGATAGAAATACAAAAGTTATGGTACAACATACCAAGTTCTTTATGTCGTCGACTTGTCTATTCGATGCCACGAAGGGTGTCTTCAATCATCAAGATGAAAGGATACCACACAAAATATTAAAAATAACATTTTTATTTGTAAATATAATATTTACATCCACTTCATCGTCTTTTTACTTAGGAAATTTGTATAAGTGATGATTTTTATGGGTGCGAACAGACTTTTGGGACGCACTGTATAAAGTCTTTAACTATAAACATTTTTCTGTGGATTTTTATTGTCCAGCCATCAATCCAAGTTTTGCAGTTGCCTTCAAGTCAAAATCCAAAACAATTCCTGTACATCCATACCAGACAACCAATAAGAATCTCATTCGAATTTGCGATTTACCCTTCAAAAAACTGTTAGGAAGTATATTAACAATCGTTGTCTCCAATCGGACCCAATTTCTGTTAATTGTGATCTAACAGCCAGCAATCCTTTTTTTCTTTCTGTTATAGTTGTGAATAAAGCCTTTATCACGTTAAAAAAATGGTTTTTTATTTTTGTATCGATAACAAAACAAGTTCACCAAACATTTACGGTTCTGTTAACTTGTTTCTGTCAGATAGTTACAACACTGTTCCACCAAAAGTGATAAAGCCATCGCCAATGACTGATAAAAAATCTCTTGTTTTCGTAACCTTTACCTGCAAAAAACGTTTTAATGTAAGATTGATTCCGAGGCGTATGTGAACTTTGTTGATGGCACCGGTGAAAAATCGCAGAAACTTAGATCTAACAGCATCAAGCTAAAGGAACTTAAGTGGTCGCATGATAATGCAAGACCTCATTCTAGCAAAGAAGCAACATTTTTTTTAAAGAAGAAAAATTGAATAAAATTATCAATCGCCCTACAGTCCAGATTTTAATCTGTGTGACAGATTCTTGTTTTCAAAAATGAAGAAAAGTTTCAAAAATCATGTTTTCAAATCACATGAAGAAATTGAAGAAGCTTGTAAATTCTTTTTTAATTCTTTATCAACAGAAACATTAAAAAATCAACAAGATAAACTTGTTAACTATTGTCAGTTGGTTATTGACAACAATGGAGAATGTGTTGTTGCTTAAGAAATTTTTAAAATATTTTTTTAAATAAATTTTTAAATTCGCTGCGTCTAATTTTTTTTGTTGGTTAATAATATTATTTTTTTGGTTAGTTTCAAATTTTATGCTTTGAAATTTTAACACAGTATTTATGACAGTCTGAAATAATATTCAGTCCAAATTTGGTTAAATTTGGTAAAATATTAGTGTGTTTTTAAAGGCCACCTGAGGACTTTTGGGACAGCCTAAGTATTTCTAAAATTTTAAATTTAGTAATGTAAAATTAATTTTGAAATGTCCAAAATTAAAGAAATATTAAATTTAGTATTCGTATTTATATTTTATTATCTTTGTGTATAAATCGTTTGTACTAAAGAAAAATTGCTCCTCGGAAATTTGATCGAAAAATAGGTTATTGACGCATATACTTATTGAGTAAAATTAATAAAATTTTGGCGTTATGACTTCAAATTTTGACATAGAGCCCAAAAGCGTCCACAACAATATTTATGATATAATTATATATTTTTTTATTTAAATGAAATCGATGCACCATCGAGTTTTAATAATTAAAACAAACAATTCAGACGGTCAATCAAAGTTTATATTAGTGTTTATTATAATGAGAGATAAATTAATTATTTTTTCTGATTTATTTTTCGTTTTATCAGTTTGTTTTTTTTTGGATATTTCATCCAAACAATTTTTAATCTATTAAAAAAATCGTTTTTGATTAATTTTCATTAATATTTTAATATTTGTTTATCTAAAATTTTTAGTTTTATTTAAAGAAGAATAAAATTTTATTAAAAAAATATTTATTTATTTATTTCAATGTAGTTTTACGATGAGGAGAAACTTATTCAAAGAAAATATAAATAATTTTTATAAATAAAGATAATAATTAATATATAATGAAAGAATATAATTCTTCTTCCTGTATCTCACTAGTAATATCTTTTTAAAACGATTTTATCAGTTTACGCTTTCGTTTCGGATGTCGAGAGAATAGGAAAACTTTCTTCACTTGTTGAATGGCGTAAATAAGTTGAGAATGAGTGTTCCCGGGATGATAGTCGGACGAGTATTTGCATCTGTTATACTTGCCGATTCTGCAAGGTATCCAAAAGCTAAATTAAGGCAACTATATTCATCTTCTATACAATAAGGTATTGCTATGTAAGGGGTCGATATATGGGGGAATCTGAACCGGACCGCAGCGCGGTTTTCGCATGTCTGAAATAAGAAATACGCATGCGCTGTTTACAAAATTTATTGCACGAATAATTTTACACAAACACCGATTAGCTCGGAGACTTTCCAGCGATTCCACTTCTTTTTGAATTTGCGCATTCGACATTTTTACTCCATTTAATAGTTTAAACAACGCCGTATTTTATTTTTTGAATTTCAATCGATTTTATTTGATTCTAGAAAACGTGAAATTCTTGGTAGATTGATTGAGATATTTCTCTGTGAATCATTTTCGGAAATTTGTCTCGATAATTGCGAGTTAATTTTTGTAAAAAGAATAGAAAATGAATAATATTTGCCTTTGCGAAAATCGTGAATACGTTATTTATTTGTAGGAAATAGACGGTACAGAGACTTTTGAACATCCTTACGTAAATTTAAAAAAATATATATAAATAAATGACAAATCATTTAATTTTATTACAACACTTTATTATATAACTAGAAAAACAAAACAAGGGGAGTCTATATATCTCTGAAAAGGAGAGGAAATGTTCATCCAGAGGAGATAATCAAATAAATGTGAATAAGAACAATTATTTGGGCGTAGTTCGTATCCTAACTTATAACACTACTGATGACTTTGTTTCGTTCCCTGAGGGAAAATTGTACAATTCTACTTGTAGATACGTGGTTTTAAAGAATTCTTTATATATATTAGGTAGCAAGAAAGACGTAAGGTACAAACGCTCTCTTCACGGGGATAGATGTTCCAGTATCGGAACAATTGACCACACTTAGTCTATTTGGTACGGATGCCTCTTTGCTTCAGACACAAATATTCCTCTCCGTCAACTAATTTTTTTGCTGGAAAAAAATTTGCCGTTTACATAATGTTAATTACAAAGTATTATTCGATTTCTTTAATATTTTTTATTTGCCTCTGGAAATATTAATTCTTTTTAAATTTGATTTTTTTTTAATTTATAATTATTATTTTTGTATAATTAATTTTCTGTAGTACAAATTGTCTTTTTGTACTTCTTTTTGACACAAAATTGGATTTTCTTTCTTATTTCACATGCGCAAAACAAATGCCTTCCGTATGCAGACTAGCGTGGCGCCGTGATGGCCACGACAACGCCTCCGTCGACAATACGCCACCAATCGCCTGTAACTTTTCGATTTGATCGTCCGCGATGTAATCGGATGGTAAATCCCTCATTTAATTCGAGAATCATTAGAATTAAACATTTAAGAGAAATTAAAAGGAATCGTACGCGTTGAGTAAAATATTTTTATTAAAACAAAAAGTTTTTATATAACATTGTATTAAAAGGAACATTTTTATTATTTCTATATTTACATCGATAGTCCGATTGATTGCGATTTTTTAATTTTGACGATGCGCGAATTTGCGTGAAATAAGCGCTACACAGATCAAAGATGTTCTTCACAAAAGTTCCCTGAATAAATGATCATCTTATTTTATAATGAAATTTTATAATGAAATCAAACAAATAACTGTTGAATATTTAACAAACGATAATGACCACATTGGAAGAAGGTGTAAGGGACTTGAGCATGTACTGTAACCGACCGCTGCCAATGTAGCGTAGGAAGAGTCGACAAAATATGACGCTAATAAAATGATCGCATCCTCTTCCTTTCAATACACTAAACTGAGTCTGTGAATTTAGCTTTACTGAACAGGTTATTTTAAAATAGGCAAAAGATATTGGCAATAATATTCATTTTTCCATCATTATCTCTTTCTTCAACAATATTATTAGAGTAAGTTTCAATAAAGAATTTTTAAACGACAAGTGCAAAAAGAAAAAAAAGCAAAACAGTTTTGTACGGATTTTTCGACATGTGGTAGGGATTCGAATGATCAATAATTAATCAATACTTCTCTTATTTGGAATTGTCCTTTTATATTCTTTTATTCCTGTAAGAGGTTTAAAACAAGACAATAATTGAAGGGGCACTGTATCATTTGTCCAGCCTATGCCTAGGACACAGTCCAACCAATGATATAAGTCAAATCGCATCGGATGAAGGTACCACATGTATCTCTCTTAAATGTTAAGTTAATATAAACTAGTCGCTTCTATAAGTTTCCTTCAGTCATCCCGTTCTATAAATGGCGTAGATCTAATCAGTGTCCATTTGTTTTTAGAGATTATGATTTCCATTCACACAGGATCAACTTAGTGCTTCTAACTTAGATACAACCTTCTCATACGCTACTTCTTGGTTCAAAGATGGTCTTCCAGTGACACTCATAAGAAAATGCTTTTATAAATTAAATTTAATTACCTATTTAGGGGGTTCTGTGTTCAAAGAAGGCAAACTTCTTGGAGATTGTAAGGCCAGAAGAAAAAATATCACTTCGGTCATCAATAATAATTTAATATTTTTGCGTTATTTTGATACATTTTTTTGCCTCGGTAAACAGAAAATCAAATTCCAAAGCAATCTGAGAGGAAATGAGCCACAAATAATCGAAAGAGATTACACATTTCTGTCTATAATTATCTAATAAAATTTGTTACACTAAAATGACATTCATTTAATATTCATAAAATAAAAATTATGATAAATAATATAAATAATATTTTTGTTAAATTTATTTATTATGTGTAAAAGAATTTGTTCATCATATACAATTAAATAATAAAATCAAATAGGAATGATGAAGACATCTTCTTTACAAGGAGTAAGAGCAATAAATATTGTTTGCAAGAGTGTTATCCCCTAATTTGGGGAATGTCTCCTCGTAAATCAAGTCTCCTTCGACTCTGCTTCGTATTCCTCCCGTCGACGAATATGGCTGAGCCCCATTAAATTTTACGAGACACTTTTCTTTGGTAATTATTTGAGGAAATTAAATTGATGCTGGATTTTATTTATGTTCCATAATCCCTTTTATTTATAATATTAATTAAATTTCAACAATTTTTATCCAGTTAAATTCCTTTGAAATAAACATAAATACACGAGAAAATTAATTTTACTTTTATTTTATACAACTGTAAAATTTTATTAAAACTTTTCTTGTGGCTCATTTGTCTCAATTGGATTTAAAGATAAATATTTTATATTTTTTAAAATATTATTTTTATTAATCACATAAAATTTGAAAATTTCTTTTTTTTGAATATTTTTATTTTAATTGAAAATAAAAAGTAATTTATTTTTTTCGAAAGAATATTTTAATTGATAAAAAACGGATTTTTTAATTTATATATTTTTTTTAAATAATATTTTCAATTTTTATCAAAAAAGATAAAATGCGGAAGTCTTAAAAGAAGAAAAAAATCCGAAGACATCGACCTATTTGCGTTTTGACTAGTCAAGATACTAAAGACAATGGAACTATTTGTTAGAACACGGAAATCTGATCTTCTCGTCTTGATGTCAGTACATCCTCTTGTTATTTAATTTCCAAAACATCGAATGAAATTCATATGTAATTTTCAAAGAATCATTTTCAATCTCGATTAATGGATCTTCATAATCCATATAAAGTCATAATACTGCAGCAACCACCGACAACTGACCGTAACTCCATCTTTACACCTTTAACAAACATTCTGTGGTCATTGTAACCGAATTAGTACTCTGAGTAAAACAACTTCAGACGTTACTTGCGGTGAATAAGACATGAAAATCAAGATCTGCTTCAGGTTGCTTATTCCAATTCTCATTTGAAGATTACATAAAATGTTTACAAATTTTTTTATTGCAACCTTTGAACGGTCAAAACTCACCTAATATTTACCGGATTTCACAGTAATGAGCACTGTACAACCTTTATTTCTCACAGATTTTATATAATCCCTGGTAAAGCAAAATATTTATTGCTTGAGCAGAGATTATTTTGTATAAAGGTTTAACAAAGTAAAAATAAAAAAAATTACAAAATAAAATAACTCGAATAAAAAAGCAGAATAATTGAATCAACAGAAATAACAATAAAAAATAGCATTTATATTATAGAAATTACACTATACAAACCATATTATAATTATATAACTTCATATCATACAATTATATTATATCTAACACATAAAACATCCTCCGACACTTCAGAATGTTCACCATCTGTATGATCTTCTTTGATTTATCTCTGCCACTACCAAATACGAGCAATGCTCCTCTTTATGTTGAACCAAGAGTGCTATGACAACACCAAAACACACCAATCAAAAATGCCAACAACCACACATACACAAAAATCTCACGTATTGGTGGAAAACAAAATATACAAGCACCATTTAAATCTGTCCCCTTTTGTCAAAAAGTCGACTTATTTTGTTAGCAAAAATATTTATTGCACTGAAATTTAAGAAAGCCGTTTTTACTTGGTTCTGGGCATGAAGGTTCTGCCGAAAAAAATGTTTTTGAAGTGCTTGGAAAGTTGACAGTTAGCTAGATAAATTTCTATGTAAAAAACTTCAAGCTGCCCGTAACTTTACTTTTGGACGATAATTTGCATAAAATTGGAGACGGGTGTTGTCCGCTGCTGCTGGTGCAATTTTTGGTACATTTGTAGATATTCACTACTCCCCTATGGTTGCATATAAATATTGAACAAGGAGAGAATAATAGAGAGAAAATCACCGTCTCTATCAATCTATCAGAGGAAGAGAAGCATTTCTAAACATAAAACTGTACAGTAAGACATTCATTCTGGATAAATACTTTTCAAAAATTTCTTTAATTCCTGAGGTATAAGGAAGAAAGTGTTCTTATGACAAGTACTTGGAGAGCTCCAAAAGCTTCCTGGAGACCAAAGAGTATAATCGACCAAGTGAACTGAAACGGGTGCAGGAGTGTCCATTAAAATGGATTGGTCTTCCCCCACTGGTCAATGGTTAACCTGACAAAGAGTTTCGTTACATTTATATAATACAATAACTACTGAATGAGGCTAATAAATTATTAATATTATTAAAATATTTTGCATGTTATGGCTGGAGATTCAATAAAATAATAACATTCTCGGAGGCCCCTTCTATACGGAAATATGATACTTTTGTTTTAATATCTATTTTTTGTGGAATTATTAAAACAAAAATATTAAAATAACATTATTTATTAAATTTGGCATCGAAATATTTGTTCAACATAAAAATTATTTTATAAAAATAATTTTATTTCGAAATGAAATTCGCTCGCGTGAATAATTTTACAATTTGAAGTTTTATTTTTCTGAACGAAGATATTTTCAATATATAAAGATTAACATAATTAATTAATTATTGTTTCACTGGAACTAAATTTATTCATTAAATATAATAATAAAATATAATAAAATATTTAAACAATATTATACTTCCTTATTCACTATCTGTCATACATTCTTCGTGCAACGCCTTCATGGACTGCATCCAAGATCCCTCCAGGGACTCCTCAGAGGATAAAAATGTCTTCAACAATTTCTGACGCCCGAGGGTACCGGAATTATCTACGTCTTCCGGCCAATAAGTCTTTAGACTCGACAAGTAAAGAAAACGGCAACCAAATGAAAATTTCTATGGAAATAAAATACAACATTTCCCAAAATATGATCCTTATTGCAATACAGACTTGAGGATCCAATATGGCGACCGTTGAGTTTATTTTAAAGTTGTTTAACGGTGTCTATTCAATAAATTACCAAATGAAATATTTTATTATACCGAAAATCAATAAGTAAAAAAATTGGTAATTCTTAAATTAAATATTTCATTTATTGATTGTCAATGAATTTTGATAATTTGTTGAATAACTTGTTTTCTATTCGTTGTAAACCGTTAGTTTTAGAAACGGAGTTCTTTGATAATCAATCTCGATCGATTGATAAAAATTTGGGCTTGTCGAATATGTTTGGAGCGATACTCCGTGAAGGACCCTTTACAATCTTCTCTTTGATATACTTGTCCTTCATTTATTTAAACTTTCAACATTCGCAGAAAATGGTGATTGCGTACTCGATGTGCCATCCTTATTGTTGGGAACGTTCATAAAATATAAAATTTTTGAAGCTTTCAAATTATTAAATAAACAATTACATTCCGAAAAATATTGTTATAAATATGTTAAAATAAAATTTTCAGAAATTTAATGTAAAAAATTAATTTAAGTAAGAAATAAAATAAATTTTACGGTAGG
>MQRK01252286.1:0-11836 GCA_001938485.1 Girardia tigrina | reverse complement strand
TTTGAATAATAAGACGTTAAAGAATATTATTAAAGATTATCAATCAAGAACGATGACGAGCTACGCCAGTTTTACGGAGAATTGTTCTAGTGACAATTCAAATTGTGATATAAATAAATATAAAGAAAACCCAATTAATGTTCTTAATATTTATAAAATTGTTAAAAATGAATTTAATTTAAATCTAATTAAATGGTTTACTTTTTGTTTTTTTAAAAAAAATATTACAATTTAATTTTAATTGTTAATTATAAAAAATATAAACTTATCAAATTATTATTTTAATTATGTTAGAATAGACAATCATTGTAAATATACAAAAATACTATTTTCCATCTGGGTGGGAGAATCACTATTCTAATTTCAACATACATTATAACTACATTCACACATTCATACAATATAAAATCTTCCTCGTAACTGTGATATGCGATAAATGAAAAATAAAACGAAATTATACATCAATTGAATCTATTATTTTTTTAATTTGCTCATTTTTTAATTATCCAATACTCAATTATTTTTGGTATCATTTACCCAATGATGAATTATGATATGACCTAGAAAGATCATGCAATCATTTTTAAACTTCATCATCAATAACTGCTCGCTTAAATATTATTTGGTTATCCATTTGATTAAAATTTGAATCAAGATATATATATATTTATATTATTTATATTGAAATTCAATTTTGGAATCTTTATCTCTTCCAAATACAAATCAAAAGCATCATTTATTCAAACTTAAATGCCAATCTCCGAAAACATTTATCGTATTATGATTTTGAATAACAATTTCCGATGTATTTTTATGGCTTAACTTGTGACATAATTTACGAAAATAATAATGTGTAAAAAACAAGAGCAAATTATATTCTGAATTGAAAAAGAACCGAACGCAATTTTGTAAAATTTATTGTTATTAATTTCGATCGATTACCCAGTGCCATCTTCAGACTAAATGAACATTATTTTTTGAAGCTTATATATGAAAGTGTTGATTGCGTAATCAATTGTGTTATAAAGGCTCCATTTGAAAATGTGTAAAAGAGAGGTTGAGTGCGAAGATTGTATATATTAATTTTTGGATTCGTGGATCTGATTAACAAGGCCTCATACATTACTCTATCCCCTTCCATTTTTAAATCGATTAAACAGAAATATTCGATCAGCAATATTCGGTTACGCTTAGAAAGAATCGTTTCGATTCGGGATATTCAGATTGACCACGTTTTTACGTGGATTCACTAGGGTTCCTCTGCAATTTCACGTTTTGATCATAGCGTGATCAACAAACAAACAATCAAGCACATTTTAGTCAAATATTATATATATATATATATATATACAGTGGATTCCGCTTTATTTGGACATGTCGGGACTTGGGCATTTTGTCCCAATTAAGTGACTGTCCTAATTAAGAGAATATCATGTTTTTTTTTAATTCAATTCATTCTATTAACTTTTAATGAACAAATTTAATAAAACGATGCTTATTTTTATTCAACAATTGATAATGCATATAAACTTTTAAGAAAAAAACAAGAATTGATCATCGTCATCGTCAAATTATTTTTCATGTTTTGATTTAATAGCTTCTACAATGGAATCTTCACAGTCTTCATTATCATCGCAACATGGTAAATTATGTAAATGTAAATAAAAAAATTGTTTAATAATCGAACTATTTATAATTTAATTAATGTGTCAAGAATTTAAATCGTACGATTTGTTTTAATGGATCACTTTTGATGATTGTGTGGTTCAATTTCCGTTTTTTTTATGATTATTTTTGGCTGAAATTTATTTTAGAGAATTTTGTGCAAAATTTAAAAAATATCGATTATTGTAAAAAGGTTGTGCGGTGTAGTATATAATTTTTTTACGGAAAATTTACTTATTTAATCGTCCCCAAACGACCTTTAAAGGAACTATTTTATTGATTTCGGCTGTGATGAGCACATTCCTCTCCACACTTGTCTAACTACATTGACATTGATTTCAGAGATAAAATCGTGTTAATAGTTTGCGATTCGTCCGGTAACGGTGCTGCTTGTGTTTGACTGATTTCTCATCATAGTGCTACTGTAATCTTTTGTTATAATGATATAGGGAACGGAGAGAAACTGGAGAGATATTTACTTGATAAAATAGTTAAATTTGTGTTTTGTGAAGTGGTGAAAGAAGGGAATAGAAGATCCGTGATCGATTATGTGCGAAGGCGCCACGGCGAGAGACTGAACTGCTTGATTAACAACGTAGACACTCACCCAGAGGACAGGACGATCGATTAGTTCTCTGCCACCGATTTGAATGATCTCTTTCCCTTTCAATTGGGTGAGATCAAATTTTGTCCCTCACCACAACCCGCAATCTGCCTCCCAACGCCAACGTTTCGCAGCCACATAACCACTGCGCCCACTATATCAACCAATTACACAATCAACATTTTCATATATAAGCTGCAAAAACTAATGTTAATTTAGTCTGAGGATGGCTGGTAATCCGCCAAAATTAATAACAATAAATTTTATAAAATGACGTTCGGTTTTATTAAATAATAATATCGAGTTACCCGTACTCGAATATATATATATATATATATATTAATGTCGGAATTTGTGATTCAATATGTGATAATTATTTTCTGTATTTCCCTTAATCTCAGTATATTATTTTAGAAATCGATTTATGATATTAAATCGAAATGTGAAAGTGACAATAGTGAATTTAAAGAAATATTAAAGCAAATAGAAAATAAGTTGAGTGAAGACGAAGTAACCTATCTGATTTAATATTTTATGTTGCCACTAAATAATTTGGGTTATGGCTAGGTGATTGGTTTAAATATAGTTATTAAAAAATATTATTAATATATTTTAAAACATTATCTTTCGATGATTCAAATCTTTCATCTGATATCAAAGCTTAAAGTAGAAATGATGCTTGGGAGTAATTTTCTTTCTTATATGAATAAATCATTGGACATTGTAGTAAGGACCAGTAAAAATTGAAAAGCATATTTTATAAAATTCTCTTTTCATCAACTTAATGAAAAAACAATTAAATGATTTTTTGAAAGATAACACATTTTGATTTTGTGTATTCATATGTAAGAATATTTGAATTGACGGGGTGGACTTGATCATTGTTAAGAGCATCGATTACAATTACTATGCATACATTTATTAATATCATATTTATAATCATCACTATTAATAAGATCGAATTGATTTTTTTAACATTTAATACTATTACTAGTAAAATTCTCATTTCAACAATTCTTAAAATCACTTTCACTATATGATATCTTTATTGATTAATATTTTTCTTTAGATCATCCTAGTTTATGTAAACAACTAGGAAAATATTTATAATTTAAATTAAATATCAAACTCTTAATTAAGAAGATTAATTGGATTTTCAATAAAGTTATTGATATCACAATTTGAATTGCAATAGGATAATTCTCCACAAAACTTTTGTAGCTAGTCATCGTTCTTGATTGATAAATTTTTCATTCTATTTTTAAACGTCTAATTATTCAAACAATTTTAAATTACAATTTAATTTACAAGATAATTTTAATTATTTTAAAAATTATTTTAAATATATTTTTTGTGATATATTAATTTAGTTTTAAAGTTTTTAATTAATTTTTTAAATTGTTTAAATAATTCAACGTTTAAAAATATTTAAAAATATCAATCTTTCTTTTGGGTTGGAGAAACACAATCCATAAACAAAATAAATACCATTCAAAAATATTCTTCACATGCCATCGGTTTAAATGGTTTTAGCCATTCTACATTGCTGATCACAATTTTACCATCTAACTAAAATTCATAACAACTTTTATGTCTTCGGTTCTTTATTGTTTACGGATCCATATATTCATCTTCTTCTTTTCTTGTTTTCTTTCTTTATCAACACTTTATTCCCAAATTAAAAGGTTCGATGTGTCTCTACTATATTTTTGCTCTTTTTTTCTTCTCTTTTTCTTCTTTGGTGTTTTTAACCGATGTCTTAACTTCCTGCTAAATATTATTTCCGCTGGTGAGAGATCTATCGTACCTTGAATTGTGTTTTTTAACATAAATTCTATCTCTGGCAAAACTGCCATCCAGTCATTGTGAGTTTCATCTTTCATATGTATATTTATGGCATCTCTAATTGTTCTGAATTGTCGCTCGACGGTCCCGTTGGTAGTGGTTGGGACTCAAATATACTTTCTCAGCTATAAATTTAGTCATTGTGCTTTAAAAAGTGCTGATTTGAACGTTGTTCCTCTATTGACATTGATTTCTTTTAGTCGTCCAAATTTCCAAATCCATTAATTTATTTAAATTAATAAACTTTATTTTACTAAATACGTGTTTGATTCTTTGAAGGTGTTCTTTTTTTTACTTCGCAAAAATCAGAATATCGGCAAAATATACAACTGCATCTGTTTAGTTCAATTCGCCCAAAACATTACCATTAGTTTTTTGAACGTTGCTGGTGCAGGCGCAATTCTGAACGGCATTTTCTTAAAACAGTATTTTCTTAGTTGAGAATGCTCTTTTGACTTTTGATTAATCTTCAGCTCTACTTGATGATATGCACTTACGAAGTCGATCGTGCTAAAGTATTTTGCTCTATTTAGTGTGTTTAGCACCTATAGCGCTTAAAACCGAGTCATTTTATGCGGACAGGCTAACCGTAGTTCAACCAATTCTGGCTAACGTCCTGACAGTGGTATAAAACCGAAACCATTACATAAGCAAATCTCTTATCGACCTTAATTGCATTTGTTTGTCTCATTTATCAAAGTGTGAAGTTTACACCATCTTCTGATTGCGGTCCTTTTCAAAACTTGGAACACAATTATCAGTCAGATGGTTTTCAATTTAGTGAATCTTTTGGAAACTAAACTTTAATTCTGAAAATTATGAGTATTTGAATATATATGATGCTTGACAATGAAGGTGTATGACGCTGCGTTATAAGAGAGTTGCATTATATTTTTGGATAATAAAAAAATCTCTTGCAGAAGACTTAAAACTTGAAATTCGAAAATTTAAGTGCATAGATCAACATATAAACCACTATCAAAAGTCAGTTCACCAATGGATCAGCTTTTTGAACAATTTATCTTATAAAACTTATTCACTTTTTTAATTTTTTATATTTGTACACTTCTTGATTTATATTCATTAATGATCTTTTATAAAGATATATATTTGTTGATATGATGATGTAAAAAAAGTAACAAAATAATTAAAAAATAAAAAATGGCAATGTTGTCAATATAACAAAAAAATTAAAATTAAAAAATAAAACTATTGTAAAAAAATGAATTATTGTGATTTCGATGTAGCTTTTGTTTTGATTGACCGTTTTTTGTGACGTCAGTGTTGGAATCGAATCGATCGAATTTTATTATTAGACTTGTTTAAATCGATTACTAAATAATTTTTATTCTCAATTTTTTTTGTTTTTGATTTTGAAAGCCGCCATTGAATTGTTGAGCGTCGGATAATTTGAATGAGGAATTGAATTAAGATCGAAATATCAATTCAGAACTGAACGAACAGAAATTGAAATCGAAGTTGTCACAGAGTCTGTTGAAATTATTGAAACCGAGTATTATCAAAACTGAGAAAAAAAGTTAAAGAAATTCGAACAAGTCAAATCGCATTGAGAAATCAAATAGAATCTTTAGCAAAAGATTTAAGAGATATAAGTGACGATTCCGCAGTCCCCATTAATATCCATCCGTATCTCAAGAAATTGTACAACTGCAAACGGAGATTTACACTCATCAACAATATCCTTCAGAATTCCAAAAGATCGTTACAGTCGAAACTAATATCTATAAACTCTATGAACAAACGAGCGAACGAATTATCGAAGTGAAAAAAAAAATTCAATCAAAATCGACCACCGCTATTTCAGCAACAGGTGAATCTAATGAAAACGATCCTGAATTTTCGAATCAATGTGCTAAGATATCATCTCTAACTGATGACACTCATCACCGAGCACGACGAAAATCTACTTCAGTCTCTCAACAGTCTAAGAATTTAACGATATTAAATCGGGTTTCAAATTTATCTTGACGTTTTCTCTGAACGATTATTTCTTGAACTCGACTATCACACTATTTTAGTCTATAATTATCAGAGGGGTTGTCTTGTATTACTAGTACTTCATCGGTGTGAGGTGGTTCTTTCTTTAACTTTATTTCAAAATTGTCCAAAAAATCTAACTCTGCCATAATTTCTGGATCTAGATCTTTGACTACAACAAAATCAATCGCTTTCTCTATTCTTTTTATTATCACATTTAGTTGTACATTAGTTTCTAAATTCAAAATAATTTGACCAGGGTATAAGTCTTTTTTGTTTCTTTGCTTTTGACATCTTTCATATTTTTGATAATCTTTGCTATGATAACATTGGATTGGGCCAATGTAACCAACAGGCACTGTACATTTTTATTCTTTCTGTGAAACTTTATACTTAATCGTCCTTTCAAATCTTTATAATTTATGTAAACATTGGTGTAGTCTAGACGGTCTCTTGGTTTGATCCCGCTCCACTTTATATGCGTGATCTCCTCTGGAAGTCGGCCAGCGTCGTGTCGGTCGGTGGTATACCGATAGTTCGATCGTGACTGTGTCGATTTCGGTAGGACTGAATTTATACGTGGACGAGTGATACGGGTTCCGGTTCGTGGTATTTCTCGTGTCATGTGATTTATCGTAGAGAATGAATTAAATCAGCAAGAAAAAAAACAACCGTAGTAAATAACATGTATTTAAGATAATTCCACTTGCAAAAGTTCAAATTTGTGTGATAAACAACATTTTATTAAAACACAGTTATTAATTTTTATACATTTTTTTATTTCAGCCGTTTGATCGGAGCACCACAATTGGTATTCTCAATACATCTAAATTCTTTTTTCTATTTTTCTCTTTTCAGTATTTATTCTATAACTCTTTTATCATTTCCATCACGTTTACCATCTGAAGTACACATCTGCAGTGGAGTATTTCTATACACATCTTCAATATTTCTATACAAATCTAGTTTATATCATTGTTTTGCGAAATTATCGATGGATTCCCAATCAATTATAATTTACAATCCCCTCTCGAAAATTGAACAAATCATTCCAAAATTAAATCCGTACCTCTAGAAGCTTTGCCTCATATACTTAGACTATTTCAGTGTAATCAAAAGAGTTGAAAAAAATGACGATATGAATTTCGAATGTTTTTGGGAGTATAATCTCTCAAAGAAATTGCTTGATGAAAAAAATAGAATGAAGAAGATAATAAGTAAACAAATAAATAAATCATTGAATTTTAATTGAAATTACACATGACACAATATGTTTCGATGATTTTATTTTGACACATCGATTGCAGCATATTTAATTTGATATATAAACTCTTATATAAAGAATAAATTACAATAATAAAATATTCTTTTGAATAAATTAATCAAAATTATGTTTTAATAATATTTATATATATAAAATTAAGCATTTTTATATTATCAATTTAAAATTTATTAACTATGTCGTATTAAAATGCGAATAGGAAAATAAAGAAATAATGCAAAGAGGTTTTTGATGTCTTATAAACAACAGAGGGAAAGATAATTGGTTTTTGAAAATAATTAAAAATGATGAAATTCTGAATAATTAATATTTATCCAAATTATTTGTTATTTTTGAAAGCGCATTTATATTTAAATAAAAATATGGATTTAAAATAAATAATAAAATTTGTGTTAATTTCAGAAAATTTATGAAAATTCTAAATTAAAATGTGAGAGCAACTACAGAGAATTTAAAGAAAAACTTACCGAAATGGAAAATAAATTAAATCAAGTAAATGTTTTATGTTACTTTTTTACTATATTTCGTGTAGATGGAAATTAACGATCAACTAAAAACTGATATGAAAACAATGAAGGAAAAAATAGAATCAATGCCCAAAGATTTATTCGAAAATAAAGTAAATAGTAATTATAATTATGAGGAGTTTAAATTTTAACAAAATTAATTTTTTTTAAAATTCCGACAAAAACTAACAAATTGTGTAAAACAAAACAGAGTTTAAAATATAAAAAGTTTATTAGAAATTAAATATAAAACTTTAATAAAATTAGAAATTGTATTTTACTAAAAATTTAATCAATGTATTTTTTGGTGAAAAACTGAGTATTTTATTCAATAAATTCTAAGTAAAACACTAATTTTCACTTCGTTTTTAGCACAAACACGACGCATATGAGCACAACATTATAATTTGAACACTTATTGAAATGTTGAATGAAGGCGTTTTTTTTGCAGCCGTTGCGTCACAAACTAATATTTCAGGCTCAAAAGACGGATTTGAATCTTTGATAGACCTTCAACAATACTCTTAAAAATGAAAATTAAATCGATAATCTTTTCATTTGTACAGACTGCAAGTCAATATGGATTAAATGTCGATCTGAGTCGGTCGTACCAGAAATTAAGGTTAAAAAACCTTGCCAATTCAATTTATAAGTGGCATCGGCATGTAGAATTTTTCTGTCTTTAGCGATACAAAATAGTCTTGTAGTTGTGACGAAAGCCTTGAAAGTACTCGTATTGAACAGAATATTCTAATATCAAAGCATCATCACGTTTTTATTTTCTTTGAGTATACCTACAAACTCTCCTAAACTTATTTTAGCCGGTCCGTATTTTTCCTTTTTCAATTTAGTTGGAAAAGTTCTTAATTGAATTATTGATGGATTTTTTTTACTTTTCAATTCCTCGCTCATGCAAAATTTCTAAAATTCTCTTAGGTTCAATTCTAAGTTCCACCAGCTCATTTTTGGATTATGTTCAGCTCTAGCTCGAAATAAAATTGCCTCAACACTTGTAGAATCATATAAGAGATAAATACCGGCATCGCACTGCTTACCCTTAAACGTAGCTAAATTGCACCTATAAAAAACTTTCTCTCCTTCGTCCGTTTTATTCTTATAGGAATAGCTCCATATTTTTTCTCGCTTAATTTTACTTATGGCTTCTTCACGTGACTTAAAACGAGAATCTTCATCCCAGATGAGACCCCACTTAGTCATCCTTTTCTTAGTCACTACATTATCTCGAAAACTACTTTCTGAATCAGATGATGATTAATATTCAGGTATTTGTGTTAAGTTGCTAGTCAATTGGTTAGTTTGCAAGATTTATCTGGGAATTTCTATTATTAATATTAAAACTATTGGTTAAATTGTAATAACTCACATTTTTTAAAACACATGGCCAGTCTCTATTTTAAATCAGTTTATATAGGCAAGCAGTGATTGTGTTATCAATCGATTGTTCGATTTTCTTTATTATCATATGTAACAATTATTTAAATGAAAATAAATATTATAAAAATTGCTGAAAGATAACGAATAATAGTTGTGATTATTATTTGTTTAAGTATTCTAAACAGATTGTAAATAATTAATAAATTCTACTTGGTGTTATAATGAATACTGAAGCGAAACCTGGAGATTTAACTGACGACTACGCTGGTGTTTTAATAAAAGTTTTGAGGCTCCCTAAACTAGAACTTCCATCAATCTTTAAGGAAACTCTCGAGAAGAAAATGAAGGAATACAATGGAGTGGATTCTGAAGAAGGTCAAATATGGTATAGAGATATATGCCAATGTTCAGAATTTTTTGGGTTAACATTCTCAGAAATGTGTAACTATTTGTTGATAGACGAAGCGAAAATTCTTTGGGTGAATGCAACAGAAGGTAAGAAACCAATGTCAGATGTGGAATCCAAAAATTGGTTCCGGAAAACATTTATAAAGAAAGTACCGCTGTTGGAAGAATTGGACAAACTAAGCCAAATTTGTCAAGGTGAGAATGAAAGATTTTTAACATTCGAATTAAGGGTTCGGAAATCAATTAAAAATTTTAGGAAACACAGCGATGAAGAAATTTTGAATGAACTTTTGAAAAAGCGGATAAAATCTCAAGTTCTGAAGGATCGATTTGTATTCAAACCCAACAAATTGGTGGACGAAATGAAACCGGAAGCTAAGATTTATGAGGACAACATATCAAAAGAAAAAAGAAAAACCGTCAAAACATCGCATGCAGAAGTGGCAAAGAAAGACAAATATCAAGTTAGAAGATTGGAGAATCCTGAAGATGAAAGATATACAGCTCGATTGAATGAATCAAACGATAGACAACCAATATTAAGAACGGAACGTAGAATACAATAGGAAAAATTTAATAAAAGTAATGAGAAAGGATCCAGTAGAATGTCAGAAGATAAACAACAATATAATCGCCCCGTGCATTCGGCTTGGTACGAAGCAAGGAAGTTATATTGCAAAATAAAGAAACTTCCAACTCCAGAAGAGGAGCATTTAACCAGAGGGGATTGTTATTGCTATGGAAAACATAGGCATTTGAGGAAAGATTGTCCTTTAAATAATCGTTGTTTAATCTGTGGGAAAAGTGGACACGGGTTCAAAAACTGTAATCATATTAAGAATGTTAATGTAGTATGTATCAAAGATGTGTACAATGAAGACAACGTGGATATTGTATCATATAAAGATGAATATGAAGATGATTTAAACACCAGAGACTTCATGGTGAGCATTTCGTCTGTGGAGTCGGCATAAAATATCCAAAAAATCGAATTGCAGAGATAATAGAAGGCTCATATGGTGGAGCGATGTTAAGCTGAACAATCACAATGTATTAATGCTGTGGGATAGTGAAGCGGGTGTTTCAGTTATAAATGAGAAGGTTTGGTTGGAAATCGGACAACCCAGATTAGAAAAGGTCCAAATTATACTAAATGGAGCGTTTTCAGAAGGCCATAAGTGTTTGGGAAAAATGACAGTGAAGTTGAAAAGGAAAAAAGAGTGCCACGCGGTAGATTTTTTAGTGGTGAAAGCAATCCGACCGGCAGTCATTGGAGGTGTTAATGTCATGCATAAATTCGGAATGAAACTTGAAAAAACTACCAAGAAGTCAGTTGTGACAATGGAGACAGATATGAAACTGCAAGAGCAAAACAAAAGACTGGAAGACCTTGTGAAACGATATGATGATGTTTTCATGAAACATGAATACGATCTGGGATTTACGGATATTGTTGTCCATAAAATTGAAACAGAAGGTAAACCGATTTTTCTGAATCCAAGAAGACAATCGATTCATTTAAAAAGTCAAATCGAAGGATTTCTGAAAGGATTAGAAAAGACAGGAATAATTCGGAAATGTAAAAGTGAATGGAACCTTAATCATTACTCCCCGTTAATCATTACGCCAAAGAAAGATGGAGTTATTCGAATTTGTTTAGATTTCAGAAAATGGAATGATGTATCAAAGAAAGTTTCCTTTCCAATGCCAGATAGCAAAATGTAAATTGATGCTTTGGGTGGTTCCAGAATTTTTTTCCAGTATAGATTTAGCCAAAGCATACCATCAAGTATCATTGGATGAAAGTTCTCAAGAAAAGACTGCGTTTTGCATAAGAACATAGCAGTATTGTTTTAACTGTGCATCGTTTGGACTTCCTTAAGCACCCGGAACGTTTCAGAGAATAATGAATTCATTATTTGAAGATTTACTATTCTCTGGAGTAGTAATATACCTAGATGATGTCTTAATTTACTCAAAATCAATGGAGGATCACATGAGACTATTAGAAGAAGTACTGAATAGACTGAAGAAAGCAGGTTTAAAAGTCAACCCAGGGAAATGCAAATTTGGAGTGGGGGGACTGGTATTTCTGGGACATATAATTAACAGTAGGGAAAAAATGAGAGTTCT
>MQRK01252281.1:24632-39747 GCA_001938485.1 Girardia tigrina | reverse complement strand
TATATCTTAAAATATCTTATTAATATACATATTCTCCAATTTAAATGACAAAAATCTCATTTTAAAATGAAAAATTTCATTCGCTATTTTGCGGAATTCGCTGTTTTGATGATTCGCTGATTTGATGATTCGCTGTTTTGATGATTCGCTGTTTTGATGAATCGCTGTTTTGATGAATCGCTGTTTTGGAATTCGCTGTTTTGAGAATTCGCTGTTTTGTAATTCGCTGTTTTGATGATTCGCTGTTTTGAGGATTCGCTGTTTTGATGATTCGCTGTTTTGATGATTCGCTGTTTTGATGAATTGCTGTTTTGATGAATCGCTGTTTTGGAATTCGCTGTTTTGTAATTCGCTGTTTTGATGATTCGCTGTTTTCGGGTATAACCTGTTTGACTTTCCAACTCCAAGCTTAAATGCCAAATCGCGAGTGCCTGACGGAGGCTTCATGTCCAACTCTGCTTGCAAGTCATCGTTTTCCAATTTTGTTGGTCGTCCAAAACGAGGACTGTCATTCGGGTCACAGTTGCTTTTATTGAAACGCTTGAATCAATCACTTAGCGTACTTTTTCCGACCGTTTGTGTACCTTCAACTGTGTAAATTGCCTTTGCAGCATCTCGTGTTGTCAAGCCTTTCTTCTAATCATGACACAGAAACACATGGATTTCAAGCTTTGTTTCATAGTCCATATAATGGCATAAATAAATCGATATATATATCGATATCAAATAAATAATGACAAAAAGAAATTTGAAAAACAATTGTATTTTCATTATTGACCGGGAACTTTGAGAATAACCTAATAGTGATAAATAAAACAAATGATACATGTTTTAATTAAAATTAAT
Source organism: Girardia tigrina (assembly GCA_001938485.1). Classification (NCBI taxonomy): domain Eukaryota; kingdom Metazoa; phylum Platyhelminthes; order Tricladida; family Dugesiidae; genus Girardia; species Girardia tigrina. The sequence continues at coordinate 38,901 of MQRK01252281.1, read as the reverse complement.
AATAATTAAAGTAATATAACGAGACTAGAATAGATCACGATAGACGATGGAATAAATATCAGTTAAATATAACAAACAGATAGATTTGATAATATAATGCAGATCAGAATCAAATGAATGGAATAATGATAGATAGCGGAATGGATGGGTGATTGTCCAGTAGCGGATGGATCAAAGAAGAATTGATGGTTATCGAATCAAGATAAATAATCTGTGATCTTTATTTTGATAAGGATTTTCACTTTGGCTTAAGGGAATGGTACTGGATGAATTAATCAGTACTGTAGTTTCTTCATGAGACAATTAGTCGTAACAGATAAATGTTTGGTGACTGCGGGTTACCATCACCATATAATAAATCATAAACTTTTAAATTAATTCTGATTACCTATAGATATATTAAAGAATTGATATTACTATAGGTAATTTACAATTCAATTACAATTAAAATTAATAATAATAATGAAAGTGGCTATAATAATATTCAATAATAATTTAACATAATAATTATAATATATCATAGCAATAATAAAATAATAATGTTAATTAAGATTATTTAGGACTCTAGGAAAATTCTCCACAAAACTTTTGTAAGTAGTCATGTTACTTGATTGATAAATTTTTATATTCTATTTCTAAACGTCTAATTATACAAAAAAATTTAAATTATAATTCGATTATAAAATAATTTATAATTTCAATTAAAAAATAATTTTTAATTATTTAAAAAAAAATATATATTATTTGGGATATATTAATTTTTATTTTAAAGTTGTTATTTAAATATTTAAATTGATTAAATAATCCGTCGTTTTAAAATATCAATCTTCCATCTGGATGGGAGAAACACAATCCTAAAATTATATACCAAATAACATACATTAAAACCCCATAAAAAATATTCCTCGCAAAGATAATATAATACATAATACGTAATACATACCTGGGTCTACTAGTGGCGATAGAATACTACAATATTAATTAATTGCTTTTAGTTCAAGTAAATTTTTAAATTAAATAAAACTAGTAAAATTTTTAGTAATATAAGAAAATCTTAAAATAAAATCAATCTTGAAAAAGATCACTATAATAATAAAGAAAAAGTTTATTACGAGAAAGTGTCGGGTGAAGTTACTTAAGTTGTGTTACCCTAAAATCAGTGTCCAATCAGCAGTTTCAACTAGATTATTGAGAATTTTTTTATGAGAGTTACGTCATTCAATAGATTACATACTCATTTTTTATTTATTTACAGGTGAATTTAATTATTAATCAGTCGTTGAAAGATGACGGTTGATTCGTCTAAATATATTATCTTTAAATATATTTTTAATTGGCGAGTTTTGTTTTTAATAAAAAATTTTCATCCGGATTAAAATATGTCAATATTTTTGTTTGTCATTTTCTTCATTAATTTTACAATATAACCTACTCTGCATTGAAACTTAACATATTTTTTTATTTTAATTTGATTCATGCCACAAACAACATCAGATAAAATTCAACTTTTGCAAAAAGATTGATATATTGATACAGGAAATTTAATCCTTACTTTTTAAATTTATAAAACCTTTTCTTCATCTATTTATTTTTCAAATATAATCTTGTTTAAAGTTTATCATTGTCCAAATGCTCTTTTATGCATAAATGCTTAATGTTCTATTATTTTTTTTGTATGTATGAGTTTTGGTCTGACGGAAATTTGTCCTTCAAGCTTTCAAACGTGCAACCAATTAAAATAAAATATTTTTCTTTGTAAGTGAAGCAAAAGGGACAAGTGACCCTTAAAGTTTATAAATGTTGAGAAATAGTATATTTAGTTTCTTAACCTTTGGTGTAAGTTTTGTGAGACTTGATTAAATAAGAATTTATAATTCTTCATAGGGAATCTTTACTAACATTTCGTTATTATAAAACAGCACGAATCAATTAGAAGATTACTTTAAAAATGTACATCCTTATAAAACAAAAATATTTGAAAATATTTTATTTAAGGAGTTATTTTAAAAATTACTAAAAAGCTATTTAGAAGCTAATAAATTCAATTGTGAGAATATTGTAACAATTTAGTTAAATATAATATTTTTTATTACAAAACAAATGAATAATTGAAAACATTAATTAAAAGTTAAAAATAATTATTAATTAATCATTTTTAAATGTAAAATGATTATTTTATCCCGGGGTGTCAAAGTGGATTCACACAGAACCTCACCGATTATCAATATAAAATATGCACCGATTTTTTCCCTTGATTTATTATTATTAAATCTTCAAAAGAAAATAAATTAATAAATAAAACAAAATAAATTTAGATTAATTACATTATTTTTTATTTTTAATTTTCTTTTATTATTTAACTATTATTATCATTATAATTTACATTATTCGGTTTCATTTGAATTCATTCATCATTGCAATATAAATGAATTGGTTTGAATCTCAATGAAAAATTTGTCTGCAGATTGTCAATACAATCTCGTTCCGACCCAATTATTTATTAAATTAGTATAAATTTAAATATTTATTTATTTTTCTATTTTTCAATATTTTTATTGTTTTTGATATTGATTATTTTATTTTTTTTCGGGTAAAAATATTTATATTGAAATTAAATTTTTAGCTCAGCTGAAAGTTTGTCAGAATTAATTATATGATTGTACTTTGTTTTGCAAAACACGTTAAAATAAATTATTAAAAAAATTATAAATAAATTATCAAATTAATCATCGTTGTATCAATCAATTGTTGTACTAAAATGTTCATAAAGATAATCATAAAATAAACGTTTAAATGAAATTTTATTTAATGCATTTGTATTTTTTTTGAAAAAATTCCTAAGGAAACAGGGATTTATTATTATAAGCAGAATTTGTTTGGACTTAAATATTATGAAACGAATATTAAGAATCAAAATTTTAAAAGTTTTTATAATTGAACTTACAATTCTTAAGTTCAATCACTTCATTTCTAAAGATCCAATGTACTTTCTTTTAATTAAACAATATTGCAATACGACTCCCTATTTATATCTCTCACATTTCTTATTCTTTTTCAGAATTCTTACAAACAGATCTTGAGAAATAAATTCAGCATTTTGAATTATATAATCTAAATCTGCTTTAGAAGTTTAGAAATATGTTTTGATTGCGCTTATTATTCCTATTTAATTTACTAATTGTTTCGTACAGTTCCTATTTTGTATAAAGACTAACAGATGGTAACAGAGTTATGGTTCTAGATTTTCTGCGATCGAGCTGAACCCATTTAAAATTTATAATATGTCATTGATAATTATTTATCTCACTTTTAGTCACAAAAATATTTTTACCACATTAATAAAAGTCAATTCCAAAAATATATAATCAAATTCTTCTCAAAATTAATCAAATTTGTCTTAACACCAATTCCTTCGATAAAGTCAATCGAAATTCAAGAAATAAAATTCGTTAAATACAAAAATTGTACCTCAAAATAAGTTCTTTTCGACACCAATCTCAAAAAATAAAACTCAAAATATTCTTTTTAGAACGAAATTCTTAACTCAAATTTCTTTTTAAAAAAGATCTATAAAATATTCAATGAAAAACTTTGCTTCCTAATTCGAGAAAGCAAAAAAAAAGATTCGTGCAAAAATAAATTCGTAAATAACAAAGCGTCAGTATTTGAAAAATAAAGGTAAATCAAAAATCAAATTGATAAATCCTTTTAGTGAACACAGAGACCAACGAATCAACAAGTTTCAATTCGACACACAAACACCAATTGAATCTCTTTGTCCACTGATGCACACACGCTCAATCAATGAACCACGTGATAATAATAACTTCAACAACCGATAATAACAAAGGAATCTTTGTTCGAGATTGAAACTGAATATAATTTGAATAATGAAATTATTTTATTTAATTATTCTTTTTAATTTAATTTATCTCTCTTAACGTATCATTTTTATAACATATAATTAACTAAGTAAAGCAAACAATAAACAATACAAAAGTGCAATTCAAAGTTTCTAGAACATTAAACATAATTGATTATCTTTGGGCAAGGAAAAGATGCAGACTTGAATTAAAATTAATAATTTAGCAAATATTATTCGGAATATATTTAAATTCCGAAGTACTAACGTTTACTTTACTTTCCGTTGATCTTGGTTAACACTGAATTTCTCCCTAATTCAACATAGCGCCCCTGTCTGGCCGACAACATTCTTATTAAAGAAGTATTCTTTAAGTCAGTTGATTTATTCTTTGTACAATATTTTATAAAATGTTGCTACTTGATAATTCTTTTGCTGATTTACACGTTTATAACCCCAATAAGAATTTGTGTTACGTGTATCAACCATGAATTTTTGTTTAATTTTGTACATTACTTTTGCTCAACACGACTTTTTCCGTAGAATATAAACTTTGTGGACTCAAAATCTCAAAAAAAGTATTGTGTAGTAAAATAATTAATTTTCAGAAGAAAATAAAGTTAAATCATGACAACTTAAATTATTTGACTAAAAAGTTTTACAATATTTAATAATATTTTACTGTTATAATTTTTTTGTTAATATTTTCATTAATTTTTATAATGTATAATTGCTGATAATAATGTCATATAATAACCTCAAAAAAGATTAATTTGAAATATTTATGAATATTATCAAATTAAAATTCACAAGATAAAATTCTTTTTAAAAAATTTTCTTAATATATTATTATTTCTTGCGATTTAATCATCGTTCTGAATAAAATGTTGTAAATATTTGATATTTATTCGCTTGAAAGTGAATAAATCTCAAAATTTTAAGTATATAATTAAATCTTATGTATAACGTTATATATTATGAAAATATATCTAACATTTATATAATTAAATTATCGAACAAATCAACCGGCAAAACTGTTGCGTCATTTGTTCGAATGAATTCACTCTTCAATTCACTCTCTTGTAAATAATTTCTTTAGATAAAACAAAAAAGACCGCTTTTACTTTCAAAATTTGAGTATTGAAAATAAAATAATTTTTAATTATAATAATTGTTTCTTTAAGAATACAAGTTCTTTAGTTTTCAAAAAACATATTTAAAGTTCGGCCTTTCTTTCAATATCCTTCGAAACAGTACAGAAGGTCCTTCAAGTCACGCTCAAGGAAGAGGAAATTATGTTATTCTTCGGCTTTCGGCATCTCTTTTTATTATTTTTATTTTGTGAGGGATAATTTGGAATGTTGTAAGTTTGTTGTTTGTATGCTGTTTAGATTTGTGACTCTCCTACTCAGATGGGATTGATATGTTTATTGATTGATTATTTGAATCTAATGAAATTAATTTAATGATATTAATTTTAAGTACTAATTAATTAAAGTTTGATAATTATGAATTTTAATAATATTTTCAGTAAATGATTTTAACTTATTATATGTAATATATTTTAAAAATTAATGTTTATTGAAAAAATTATGTAATGACTTTTATCTAATAAAAATTATGAGAAATGAAAATTTATTATTAATCTTTCCCATTCATTGTTTTTTTAGATTTGAATATATTAACAAAAAACTATATCAATCAAAGAAAGATGACTAATGAGAATTGATGTGAAGAAACTGTTTGTGTTGTCAATAAATGTTTGCATTCAAATTGTGATGCTGTTAATAATAATAATCTTCAGATCCGGAAGAAACCTTCAAAAAAGCCGAAGAGTTAGTAACGATATTAACAGAAAGTAAACTTTCTAAGAAAAAGCTGCTCAACCTTGTTTGCATGAATATGGGTGATGATTATGAGGTAAAAAGAGAATTGAAATTGAGAGGAGCTAGCGAAGCAAAGGACATAAAAGATGTAGTTTCAAATATGTATGAACTACGTAAAATGGAAAAAGAAGAAACAGTTGCGGCATACAATACGGTAGGTAAACATGATGAATGGAAAACGGTAGGCAAACATAAACCACACTATATAGAACGCAACCAACAAAGAAATATCGAAAATAGGTCCACTAATCAAAGAAATAATGAATACAAACCGAGAAATAACTATTCAAAAGTTGTAAAATGCTGGGCATGCCACGAAGAAGGACACATGAGAAGAAACTGTCCACATATAAAGTGTTCTTATTGCAATAAAAATGGCCATATCAGGACGCAATGCTACATGGACAAGAATAGATTTAAAGAAAGAGACCAATATACCAGGAAAAATGAATGGCAAAGAACAAATAACCCAAGAAATCATCAGAGACATTAAAATCAAAGATATGATATTGTAGAAATGCATGATGACAACGATTACAACGAATATGAAGAAACACGATCAAATGAAGGAATTTCGAGGCAAAGAATGCGTACAGATAATATGACGAACACGGCTCATGTGACAACGAACATTATGGGACATAATAAATATTGATCAAAAGAGATGTCATATAGTGAATGCGCTTGTAATATTAAAATATGTTGTAAACCTCATATTGATGTTCTTAATATGGTGTTGTTAATATGTTAATATTGAATGAAATTTAATAAATCTGTTAATTTATGATTAGTAATAATTTCCATCCAAATATTTTTTTGACAAAACTGTAATTAAGATTGCTTTGATTTTACTTTTCTTCACATTTTAATTTTGTAATATAAAAAATAAAATATTGAGAAACGTAAAGGAGCGAAAAACACAAATATTAGATTGAAAATTACAAAACAATAAAGAAATTATAATTTTTTTTATAAAATGAAATTGAGAATTGAATTTAGACAAATTATATGATCACAAGTTACAGGGTTTTATGAATCCCTTCGGCAAAATTAATATAAATGCTAATTTTTGGGAGCTGTAAGATGACAATGCTCGGTTTTTGAAACTAAGTGACACAATAATCCATCTGAAAGTGTTAGCATCCTGTAGGAGTTTGAGCGATCGTCTAAAGATCCGAAAAGTGGTGAACTAAGCTTCTGTAGGTTTAAGTCACAGGAATCCATGAATAGATGACCGCAATGGTTCTAACATGTAAATCGATCTTTTGACATGAGTAAAGGGGTGAAAGACTACTCGAACCACTTAGTAGCTGGTTCCTTCTGCAGTTTATCTAAAAAAAGCCGGCGTTTGTTTCAGTAGTTGAAAATGTTAAAGCAAATGATTATAAAGCATAAGTCTGGCGAAATGCTCTCTAATTATTCTTATACTTAAAACGGGTTCGAAATACGACTCCCTTTATTTTTTGTTGGAGTCGAACATCGAATACAAATGCCTAGTGGGATATTTTTAGTCAGCCTATTTGGCGATATGGGATGAACCAAACATACATCATATAATTTGCCTTAATTATGATATAAAAAGATAATATTGTGGTATGGAAGTTGAAAATAGTTATAAGTAAAAACACATTATAAAATACATTGAAGAATAATACTTAGTCCCACAAATATAAAGGTTAATATTTATTATTTCAATGTATAATACAAACTTTAAATTCAGGTTGTAGGACACTTCTGTTATAATAAAGTCAAATAATAATGTTGGATTGATAACGTACAGAAAAAAATAATATTAATATGATATTCAAAGAGTAACATAATCTTTTTAATTAATTGGTCTTGAATGAAGCTTTTTAAGAGCTTTTCGCAAGATTTGGCAAAGAATAACAATAATCATTTTTAAAGTAAAGTAAAAATGAAAATGGAACAAATGAAACAAAAAATTCATAAGAAACAATACATTATAAAGTCCGCCACAGATTAATTGCATCAATCAACATCACAATCTATTCTTATGTATTCACAAGTAAAGAGCATGAACTACAGAGATAACGATACAACACTACTGAACTAAAAAAGTACAAAGGTACAAAGGTCATGTGCAGAGGCGGCTACTTAAACCCGCCCGCCAACCGCGCACACACTCGCCCATATATATTACGTTTATACAGTATATACACATGCAAGCTTAAACACATTGGCGCTACACAATGGTGGGAGTACAGTGCTCTTTTGACTATGTGCGACATTAACTACCTACATCACTGTACTGATACCTCGAGAGCTCAGAGAGAACGTGTGATAGCTCTTAGTCTGCATACTACAAAAAGGCACAGAGAGATTGCAACCGATTTGGGAATGTGCCAGTCACTCGTATCATCAACCACTATAATCGCACTGGCTCTGTGAAAACCTTGTGAAAGGGTAAATGCGGAACTTTAGCAAAATTGAAGGAGGGCGGCAAACGCTACATCATTCGTGAAAGTGTTAAGGACCACGAAAGACGGCCTCTGGAATCCAAAGGTCTGCTGGCACAACAGCCGCACATGTCAGCCTTCGAACTATTCAACGTATTCTAAAGAATGGCGACAAACACTGTTATCGTCCAAGAAAGGTGCACAAAATTGACCCTGCGGAGAAGGAGAAGTGCTAGGATTGGGCCAAACGACATGTGCAAATGACTCAGGAAGAATGGAATAAGGTAAGGCAATGGGAAACTTGCAAACTTCTTTGTTTTACCCACTTGTATTTTTCTTTGTCTCATTTTCTCCATTTCTAAGGTTATCTTTATCGACGAAGCAATAGTGGAGGTGGGTAAACTGCGAGTGCAGTACGTACACCGCAGCAAGGGAGAAATTCCTCATGACGAACACTTCGATCATCGCCCCGGCTTCGTAATCAAAGTGATTTTTTAGGGAGCCATCACCATCTTCGACACAGGGTGTTTAGTTCCTGTCGATGGGACTATGAATGCCCAAAAATATATCGACATTTTGGGGACGCATCTGATACCACTGGCTGATACCCTCTCCGGTATCACCCCATGGAAACTGTTACAGGATGGTGCCCGGTGCCACATTGCTGCAATCACCAAGTTTTATATGGAGTAACAAGGAATACAGTGTGTTGACTGTGTTTATACTCCCCGGATATGAACCCGATCGAAAACGTTTGGAGCGTGTTTAAACGAAAATTGTACGGCCAAGGCAGTTGCAACTCCAGACAACAGGTAATTGAGAGAGCGCAACAAATCTGGCATAATGACATTGAGTTGAGAGATGTTGCCAGAGACTGTGTGCTTTCCATGCAGTCGCGTGTCAGAGCTCTCAAGAACAGCAAGGGTGGCCATACCCATCACTAACACGTGCAAATGTGTGGTGTGTTCTATGATGTAGAGTATATGCTACAATTATATCTTTTTTGGACTGGTGTATTGCACTTTTTCTGTCAACATGCAGTCATCAATATTTTATCCTTGATGCTATTAATCTGTCGCGGACTGTAATTACTAGTTACTTTTAATTAAGTATTAATTTATATATATTTTCATATTTTACCAGTCTATTTTAAAAACCCTCAAAAAAGAAATTCCCTTTGAACTATTTTTAGAAAATTAGTGAGGGAAAATTTGAAATGTTATAAGTTTGTTTTTAGTATGCTGTTTAGATTTGTGAATCTCCTACTCAGATGGGATTGATATGTTTATTGATAGATTATTTGAATCTAATGAAATTAATTTAATGATAATAATTTTAAGTACTAATTAATTAAAGTTTTATAATTATGAATTTTAATAATATTTTTAGTAAACAATTTTAATTTATTAAATTTAATATATTTTAAAAATTAATGTTTATTGAAAAAATTACGTAATGTATTTTAATCCAATAAAATTATGAGAAATTAAAAGTTAATATTAAAAAATTTCCCATTGATTGTTTTTTTAGATTTGAATACAGAAACAAAAACTATATCAATCAAAGAAAGATGCTTACTGAGAATCTTTGTGAAGAATATGTTTGTGTTGTTAATTAATGTTTACATTCAAATTGTGAAGTTGTTAATAATATGAATTAAAAATATTTGATTTAATAATAAATAAAATAAATTTGTCTATTAACCATTTTTTTTAGAAAGGTCGAACCCGTTTTTCTAATAGTTTATTTTATTTAATAATCGTCAATGATTTTTTTATAATTTATCCATTTTATTTAAGTTTATTTCTGATTACTTAAAATTTTAAAATATTTTCGATTTTTTTGGAACGTATTTTTGAAGAAAATATAAAGAAAAAGTATTAAGGAAACATTAGTTATATTTTCATTAAAATAATTGACAATAATTTAAAAATACATGTTCAAATAATATAATTATATTTATTTTAATAAATGATAACAATATTTAAACTCCTCTTTCTTGAAATATAAAAAAAATTAATAAATAAATTTCAAAAGTTTCAATCAGTAGAAAAAAATAAATTTTATATAATTAGGTCGAAAATCTGATTATAATTATAAAACAGCATTTTTAATCAAGTTAATAAATATTTTCTTTTTAAAAAAATAATATATTAACATAAATTAATAATAATAACTAATTATTAATAATATAACATTAATAAAAAATTCATATAGTTTTTTTAATTATCATCATTCTGCCGGATAATTAAAATAAGAAATAAATAATTTATATATAAAAATATAGTAGAAGATTTAATATATTTTAAGAAAAAATATAAAAATTTTTATCTAAAAATATTTAGTCATTGATCTTTTATCTTAAGTAAATAAAAACACCTGTCCTGTTGATCGAATCATGATTTGTGGTCACTCAAATGTCGGTCTGATCTCTCATCTCTAATCATAATAATAATAGTTATTAATTTTAAATATTCTTTTACGAAAATATGGATTTCATCTTTGAATCTTTCACAATTTGAATATTTAATGAAACTAAGTTGTAAGAATTATAAAAAACCTTCTAAATATTCTAGATCGGTCTATAGTGTTTCAAGGAGTATTATATTCTTACCTAAAAGCATTTTCAGAGTTTAAATGAATAAATATTTTAATGGATTGATGTCTGGTAAATATTGTGGGTGTGGCTAAACTAAATATTCTACATACATTTTAGGTTAATTTAACATTCTATTACTTTGATTTTAGTACTTTCTTCATTTTCCCAATGTTGAGCTTATAGACATCTTATGTTTTATAAATAGTTGTAGAACTTTTATGCAAAATAAAATATAAATATTTTAATAATAATAATAAATAATAGTAGCTATACATAAATAACACTGAACGACAAAGGTTGTACACATGAAAAAAAATCAACAGATTATTAAAATAGGAACAACGATTTGCTACATCACGTCAGGATTTTAATAAAACCGTTTTTAAACTTTCTCTAAAGCGTTTGTGGCTGTGAAGATATAAACGTACAATAAAAAATGAAATAAAACCAGAATGAATTCACCGATTTTGATGAATGAAAGCTTGTTGGAAAAGTAATTAAATATAAAATTTAATGTGCATTTTTTTATAATCTTGATTGTTTATGTGTACATCTGAATGCTTAAGGATTAGTGTCACGACAGAGAGACCAACATTATTCAGCAATAACAACAGTATTTTGAGGAAAAAGTTTATTTATTGTTTCTTTTTATTTAAAATTCAATTTTTTTAAATTAAATTTTTGTTTATTTTTCTGTAATTTTATTATATTTCTGTTTAAGACACGTTTTTACCATACTATTTCGCTCCAAATAATGAAGTAAAATGTCAAAATAAAAAAAAATTACTGCTATAGTTGTCTTACAAAAATCATAGGACCATCTTAGGACCGATGGTGAACTCACATTCACTCAATTTAAGAATTATTAGAAGAGTGTGGGTATGTGAAGTGTTACGTAATTAAACTATTTAAATCCTAACATTAAATCTACACTCTCTCCTTTTTTGGAGGTTTTAGAGGATGTATTGAAAATGTGTTCATTTTTGTAAGATATTCCATAAGCTGACATCCTGATATTTATTGAACTACTCCAAATAACATAATTATATGACAAGATTATCTTGATTGTTCAATACTGGCAGAAACAGGTTTTCATTATTTTCAAGAACGATAATTATGTTTGAATTCTTTCGCAAAGGTCCTCTGTTATGAGGATTCTGTGGGATAATAAAAAACTTCAAATTCTTTGGAAAATCTTAAATAAAAATTAAAAATATTGATAATTAAAATTATAATTTTGCCTTTATTGATCGCTTTATTTCAGCGTTCCTTGATTTATTAAATGCCAGAATAATATTTTATATTTGAAATTGGACCTAAGTCGTATACGAGAAGTCACCTTATTGCTCAAGTTCAGTCATAATCCTTCTGTTAGGAAAAACTAAAATATTCTTCTTAAAATTTATTTAATCAAAAAATTAAATTGTCGCCTAAATTTTGATTATTTAAACAACTTTAAAATATGTCATATTTCATGACATATTTTAATTTATTTAAATTCTAAATTCTAAATAGAGAGTTTTATTAAAAGTATTCTTGAACCATTATTATTTTTAATTTAATTTAGTTTATTTACAAATTATTATTAAGTTATTAATTATATCTCACACCTTCATTATACTATTTCTATTTATGTATATAACCAAATTTCATTGTCACAACTTTACTTTTTTAAAGCTTTTTTAATTAGGCTTTTGAACAGATTTAGTTAGTGTAAATTTAAAGTTACTGGTATTTTTTTCACTTTTAAACATGAAGATTAATCCTCTTTGGATAAGAAGTCATTGACCAAGAACCCCATTATTTCATGATGCTTAAACGAGCTCGTCAGGAACAGTTATGTCAAAATTTTTCGTCTCTATAAGTTTTCAAACTAGTATCTTAATAATGAGAGTTATATTACTTTCATTACATTATATACCTAACACTCAATATTTTCTGTTTATTGTTTTCGACATTAATGTTGTCAAAACATTGAAGAAAAATTTAAAGATTATTTTCAATTATGTTTTTGACAAATTTTATTTTTTAGAGTATATGTTTACACACATTGTACAGGCATTGTATTAATTATTTATATTAAAATATACATATTTTTGTATTTATATAGAAAAAAATTTATGGTTATTTTTGGGATAGTTAACGACAGAGACTGTTCGAAAAAAGTCATGCAAATTGCTTTACTGCTGTACTCAAAATATTGAATTTGTGAATAATATTTTTTGACTATCAAAACAATAAATAATTCCAAAAATTCATTGAAATCGTAAACGTTGATGAATTTATTGAATTAAAAAGAGAAAAGACGGTTGAATTCGAGTATAAAATGTATCCGAATTTATATCAAGAAAGAAGAATCAAATAAATCTAAGAAAGAAAGGCTTTACAAAAAGAAATAAAGTTAATTATTAATTATTAATCTGATTAAGTAAAGATATCCGAAACTCCTTTTAATTCAAAATAAAGAAAAAAATTTTTCAATCGCAATTATTAATCGTCCCTGAATGATCCTCCTATATCTCCTATAATTAATTCCTTGTGTTATGGCATGTTTGTTTTAATTGTGATTTGTTTGAATATTCACTTTGTGCGATTGTTTGAGTATATTGATTGCTCACGGCGTGTCTGCTTAGTGTGTTGCTGTTATATATGAAACAATTAAGTAATTTTATGTTATTTATCTTTTTGTAGATCGTTTTTATTATTTGTTTTGGCTCCGAATAAATCATTTCTTCCATTACTTCAGTGTTACACCCCTTCATACTACACTCCATACGTTACACTCCTTGATACAAATTATATAACTGAGAATCCTTTTATCGAACTTCCCTTTAATTCTAAAAAACTTTAATTGAACAACAAAAAAAATAATTTAAGGTTTTTGACGTTCCTGGTTATGTCCAATTGACACAACTGCTTTTTTTCTGATATTTGGTTACTTGCATTTTTTCTGTTTTTCATATAAATATAATTTGATTAAAGATTTTTTTATATAATTATTGGACATGTTTCGATGTTTACATACATCATCATCAACAATTTTCAATATTCATAAAAAAGCTTTAATCAAATTATATTTTCGAAATATACATATATACAGTGCAGTTCATAAGTAAGTTCGCACCCTAACAATTTCAATATATCTCAATAAAACGATGAAAAAGTCTTTATTATTTTAATTGCATTGTTTAAAATGATTAAAATTGATCATAATCTTGTATTTAATTTAAATATTTATAGATTAATTTCATATTTGATGTTTTGTTGGTATTTTAGATTAAAATGGTTTATGCTAGATTATCCATCGAAAACAGGATAATCATTGTGTCGCTTAAGAGACAAGGACGGTCTGTAGCTGAAATTAAGAATATTATGGAGAGTTTATATCACACAACTATCTCCAAGCGTGGAATTCAAAAGTTGTTAAAAAAAATATGGTGTTACTGGAAGTTACGAAGACATTCAACGAAGTGGCAGACCTCATAAATTGTCGGAACGTTCAAAA
>MQRK01252281.1:0-15070 GCA_001938485.1 Girardia tigrina | reverse complement strand
ATGTCAGTCATAACCTGAAAAAATAACAACATTAGATAATTGAAATCAATTATATTGAACAGCATTAAAATATTAAAAATAGAGTGTCCTGGGACTTTTCGGCCACCCTGTATATATATGTTATTTTATTCAATTTTGCATAAATCATATTTTGTTTTTGTTTTAATAATTTTTACAATGTTTATTAATTGAAATATATATTTAGATCTTTAAAAATATTTTAATGGACATCTGTAAAAAATTCAATTCCTAAATAATTTTTTCTTTAATTTTAAATCATTCAATTATAAATTATTTTTTTTAATAAAACATTTCCGTTGACAATTAAATTCAATAAGCATTTTGATTTTTATTTTAAATAGTGTTACAAGATATATCAAAATCTTCTTTACAATATTCTTTAACTCCGAAGCTGTTATTTTAATTGTGATTTTTTAAAACCTATTTTTTATAAAAAAGTTGTTCCAATTTAATTTGTAAAATATTATCATTACACTATAATTTTTTAAAAAAAACTTTTTTCATTTTAATTAGTAACATACTATCTGTGAACTATAATTTTTATAAAAAGTTATTTCAATTTAATTAGTAAAAATATTATCTATAAACCATATTTTTTATGAAACCTTATTTCATTTTAATTAGTAAAAATATTATCTATAAACTTAAATTTTTTTTATAAAAAGTTATTTCATTTTAATTAATAGAACATTATTTTTAATTTATCTCAAATATAAATATGATTTTTAATTTAAAAATATCAAAAATTTACAGTTCACCAAAAAGAACCCCTAACAGGCGGTAAAAGATTGTTACCGTGAAGTCTTTAACTGCATTGATTAGGATGATGATGAAAATGCAGAATAACTGAATCGATAGAGGGCAACCATGTGTGACACCTTTGACAACGCCGTTGTCATTTATTATGTCATTTTACCATTTGACTGTCGTTGTATTATCCCGATAGATGTATTTTATTAGATTCATCGCTTCGGTTGACAAACCTGAGTTTTCCAGTATCAGACAGAACAGGCTATGGTTGACATTTTCGAATGCATTTGATATGTCAAAGTACATTAGGTAAATCTTTTGGTGTCATATTTCGGTTTCCAAGAAATGTAAGGTAAGTTGTTCTTCTTACAATTCGTCCTTTTTTTGGTTCTCTTTTCTCATTCTTGCATCTTATCTATTTCACGTGTGTAATAGGGTAAGCCCTCATTTCACGAAATTTCTTCAGTAAAATATAGGTATAAGATATTCCTGTATTTAAATGATGTTCTAATAACACTTTTTGACTTTAAATTTTAATAGTTGTAAATTATAATTTCTTGTAATTTTCTTAATAAATTATCATGCATCATTATTAGTATTATAATTATTTCTCTATAAATAATTGTTTTAATTATAATGTTTATTATTACTCTTAATAAAATCTCTCATTTTTATAAAAAAATAATGTTCTAAGAACTTTTCTTAAGAAACCTAACTTTCTGTTCAATTTACAAAGCTGTAAGTCAATTATTTTAATAAACCAAATTCCGTCTATAAACGTTTCTTTTCAAGCAACAAGTCGCGACTGAATAGAGACATTAATTTACTTATTAGTACTTTTTATAGTTTTAATAATAATCATTAACAGAAAACAAAAGAAAATTATTTAATAAGAATATTTTATAATAAAAATAAAATAATAATTATTATTTTCTATTGAAATACAATCCTAGCTTTGCTAGTTTTGTAGATTTTGCTTCAATGTGTAAAAAGGAATTATTCATAGACATTATATTTTCCTGAAAGCAAACAAAATAATTTCGCCTTCGAACGTAATTATAGAGAAAGAAAATAAAATTTGATATAAACATTGTGATAAGGTTTCAAATTCGTTTTCTGTCCACGGTTCCATCAGATAACATAATAGGTCATTATTTTTTAAAATATAAAATCCTTCCCGAATTTCTAGTTTATACAGGCGAATTTTCATTAATTTTCCATTTTCGATTTGTTACAATTATTATGATAAATAAATATAGAAATTGATAAAAAAGAAACGAAAAAAGCAGTTTAAACTTTCACAAAAATATAACTTTTCAGATATTTTTTTAAATATTTTTATTATTTATTTATTTTTTATTAATTTATGCAGTTATATTTTCTTACTATTTCTACGTTGAATTCATAAGTGTCGAAAAAGAATAATTAAATTTTCTTTTTTATAAAAATAAATTCAACCGAGAAACACATTTTTTCCTCATTAAATTTTATTTTCGAAATAAATTTCGTTTTTTTTATTGTCAATGATAGCTGAACGAAGTTTTGAATTTTTATTAATTACATTAATTTGAGCTATTTGTTTTTATTTGTTGATTTATTTTTATTTTTTAAAATATTTTTAATCATAGAATTTTATAGTTTTACATGAACTAATTAAATTAATTAATTTTTCATAATTAACGTGTGTTAAAGGTAGAAACATAGGTACCATACACTCACTAACATGAAACCTTTGAATACATTTACATCTACTAAAAGGATATACATAATGCGAAGAATATTTTGAATGTTTGTTATTTTGTCTTTGAATGTTTTATGTTGATTTGGAAATGTGTCTCTCCTACCCAGATGGCTGATTAATATTTCAATTCTTATTATCTGAAATTCTGTAATGTTTAAATTTATTTCTCATTTAAAATAATTGTAAATTTTGAAATAAGTTAATTTTATTTACAATTTTTAAGTAAATAAATCGAATATATTTTTTAAATAATTAATAATCGTTTAAATTTTAATCAATAAAACTTTGAATAAAAATTTTAACAATTTATTTAATTCACCATTTACTCTGATAATAAGCTTTAAGTCATTAATCAATTAGTCAAAGTGGGGTATTTCTAGCCAGGTGCCGCATACATTCGATCAAGTGGGTTGCAATAAAGGTCAGCGTCGATGGTACGAACATTTCGAACCAGCTCGAAGTGAATCACGCCTTCGAAATTTCACCAAACACCCAAAAGTGCCTTCCTTGAGAAACAATCTCGTTTCGCTACCGGTTTCACCATTTTTCCGGGGTCCAACCATTGATTTTGTTGGTCTAGATTACTGAAGTAAACCTACTTTTCATTGTAAGTTACAATTCGACGGATGAAACGGTCATCGCGCGGATTTTCAAGCAATTTTCGACAAGTTTCAAAACGCTTTTCGGCTTGAATTTGTGTCAATTCATGAGGCACTTCTCCATATCGTCTATTGACCTTGCCAAGAGCGTGAAGGTGTTGTACAATGGATATTTGAGGAATATCGAGTTTGGCCGACAATCTGCGAGTATTTATTGACGGATTTGTCTCGACAGCTTCACGAATTCCTCCGGAATCTACGGTGATAGGTCGGCCTGAACGTACATTGTCTCCGAGGTCAATGTCGCCTTCGTTGAACCTTTTGAACCATTTTTGTGTAGTACGATTTAAGACCACATTATCGCCTCCAACTTTGCATATTTTCTTTGTTGCTGCAGTTGCGTTTAAGCCCTGTTTCCAGTAATGGCTTAAAAGAACACGAATTTCAAAATATTCCATGATTTTTCTAAAAGACCATAAAAATGATATTAACGACTAATTAGAAGTTTTAATATATATTGTGATAGAGCAGTTTAAGAGCTTTAAAGAAACAATTGTACAAAAAGACGACGATAATACGAAGACTTTTGGTTCAACCTAATAGTTAAACAATATTTGTTGAAGTCAATTTCTTGGGAAAACTTTTTCATTTTTCTTGCACAAACCAATAATAAAAATAACCAAAATATATTGGAAATATAAAAATATAGTTAAATTAAATGTTAATTTTATTATTTTTGAAAACTTGTATTTTGTATTTTTTTAAACTATACTAAATTATTGAAATCTCTTTATATAATTTTTTATATCTTTAATTTAACGTAACGTAACATTTAATTTTGTATTTTAAATATTGTATTAATTTTTAAAAAGTGGATTAATTAGTTTTTAATATAAAATATTAAAAGAGTTTCGAATCCTAACAGATGTCATTGTAATTGGTTTTTAATTCTGTCTTTTCAATAATGATTATTCGGACATTTTTTCTTTATCTTTCTAAAATATTATCTTTTAATTTTAAAAATAATTATAAAAAGATAAAAATATTTACGTTTCCTTTTAAAAACTCAGAATTGAGTTTAAAATATTTAAAAATTGTGACGTTATAAGAACTTTAAATAATTTCCAATTTTAATTAATTTAAAAAATATTTTATAATTTGTAAGAATGTCTTTTAGATTTAAATTTTTTTATATATTAGGTGTATAACTTAGTTTTTTTGGATTTTCTAAGAGATGGTGTAACCTTTATAATAAGCATTGTTTTACAGTCGTACGTACAGATTTTCAAAGTGCTGAAATTGAGGCATTAAAATTAAGTAGGTCATTGACCTTAAATGCGTCATAAACATATTTTTAATCACGTTTTAGCATGACAACTTTCATACATGACAACTTTTAGCATGACAACTTTTGTACCAACAAAACAGCATTTGCGGGAAGCACTACTGCTTTGCTTTAATCAAAAGAAAAAAGCTGCAGACAGTTTTCGGCTTCTTGAAGAAACTTATGATCAACATGTACCAACTCAACAGACTTTTGAGAACTGGTATAAACGTTTCAAAAGTGGAGATTTCGACGTAAGTGACAAAGAGCGTTCCGGTGAACCAAAAAGATTCGAAGATGAAGATTTGGAATCATTACTGAAGGAAGATTCTACTCAAACAGAGAAAAAGCTTGCAAAACAGTTAAATGTTACTCACGCAGCCATAAGTAAACGTCTACATGCTATGAAAATGATTCAATAAGAAGGAAAATGGATACCACATGAATTGAATCAAGCCAACATTGAATGTCGATTACTGATATATTCAATTCATTGCTTACAAGACAACGAAGGTGGTCGTTTTTGCATAATATTTTGACTGGAGATGAAAAATGGATTTATTATGTTAACTCTAAACGCAAGAAATCGTAGGTTCATCCCGGCGAACCGTCCACGTCAACAGCAAAAAGAAACATTAATGGAAGCAAAGTTATGTTGTGCATTTGGTGGGATCAGAAAGGTGTACTGTACTATGAGCTGCTGAATTCGAATGAAACTGTTAATGCAGAACGTTACCAACAACAGTTAATGAAATTGAACGATGCATTGAAGGAAAAACGTCATATTCCAGCCAACAAACAGCGCACAGTGATTTTGCTCCATGACAATGCTCGGCCACATGTCGCAAAACAAGTAAAAAACACATTGGAAGCATTTAAATGGGAAATTCTACCGCATGCTGCCTATTCACCAGATTTTGCCCCATCATATTATCATCTCTTCGTATCAATTCAAAGCGCTCTTCGGGACCAGCACTTTAGAAACCAGGAACATATGAAAAAATGGCTGGAACAATGGATCGCATCAAAAGACCAAAACTTTTTTTCGATAGAATTCATAATTTGCCTGGAAGATGGTCGAAAGTCATAATTAACGATGGAAAATATTTTTATTAGAATAAAACTTATTATGTCATACGAGACTCTGGTCTACTAAATACAGTAGTGT
The DNA here is from genome assembly GCA_001938485.1 of Girardia tigrina. Lineage (NCBI taxonomy): Eukaryota > Metazoa > Platyhelminthes > Tricladida > Dugesiidae > Girardia > Girardia tigrina. The sequence continues at coordinate 9,467 of MQRK01252281.1, read as the reverse complement.
GATTGTGTTTAATCGCAATTACATTACTTTTTAGAGGAATTAATAGCGTTTAGCTACATGAAATGGAGCAATAACATGTCTGTGATGCCCTTAGATGTCCGGGGCCGCACGCGCGCTACAATGGCAGTAACAGCGAGTTTTATTCCTAGCTAGAAATGGCCGGGTAACCTGCTGAAACACTGTCGTGTCAGGAATAGTGGATTGAAATTATCCCAACTTGTCTGTTCTGCAAAAAAATCCAAAAAACTAAGTTATACACCTAATAGTAAAATTTTTGCAACACAAATATTTTATAAAAACACTACTTAAAAATTTTATAAAATTATAAAAATATCTTTTACTTAAAATATTGTAAATTTCATTATTTTAGGAAATATCAATTTGAATATTTTTTTTAAAAAAATATTTATATTAAAATTGTTTTTAGTCGTTAATTAAAATATTCAAAATATTATTATATTATTATCATTTTGTTATTATTATTTTAGTTATGTGAAAATGATCAACTATTTCAACATATTCCAATTAACATGCTACATTCACACACATTTTAAAATACTTCTTTTTAAACTGACTTTTCAGGTTTAATGTTGATAATTTAAAATTTTTATAAATATACAAAATTTCGTTATAATTATTTATTAAAATTCGATATTTTTGGCCTTTAAAAAGTGGTAATTGAAACTGTTAATTAGTTTTGAATTTATGAAATTGTTTTAGATTTAATTATTTTTTAGTTTTGTCAAATGAGAAATTTAAGTTTTTAATGATATTGAAAAAATGGTTTATTATTTTTTTACCGTATCATTGACATCAAAAGAGATTTTTCGCGATGACTTCAGAATAAGTACAACAAATTACAAAACAAAGATTGTTTATACTTATAGTATTTAAATACACGGATTGTCAATCCTGAAAGACATAAGGTTTTCTATAGGACAGCCCTTATAGTCTTACAATTTATTGAGAATTATTAAAAATATAGAGTCAAATAATATAAATTTTATAACAAAAAACTCATCAAAGGGTCTTTATATCTTTTTCTTTTCCAGAATAGAAAATCAGTCTAGCATATCAAAACAGAAAAAAATAATCAGAAAAAAAACGGCTTTTGATTCTGTTCTTTTCTTTTCATCTCTGTTAAGTTTGCTTGTGGAAATCTTTTTCTTCTTTAATCTCACCTAATTATTATTAAAATTGTTATATATATTATGATTTATAACAATTATTATTTTGGTTTTAATATTAAAATTATACGTAAATTTAGAAATTTAAAAAAAACATCTTATTACAAAATAATAATACAATCATGTATTAATTTTGTTATTTTTTAAAATATTATTTTATACAATACACATTCCATTACACAAAATTCATTGTACAAATTTATTAATAAAAGACATTTGATTTAAAAAAAATAAATATAAGAAATCGAAAATTAAAATATTATTTTGTAGAATTCTACGTCAAAAACGATTAATTCTGTTTCTTTTTTAAAAATAAATTTTAAAATTATAAATTAATAGAAAATCAATGTACGTTAACTCTACAAATGTGGAAAAAATCATATGATAAAATGTTTATAAACACAAAATAGAAATATAAAATTTTGTTTTCGAAAATTCAGACCAAGAAACAAATCTTTAAAGTAAATCCGTGGGATTAAATGTTGATCTTATTTTAAAAATTTCAATCTGATTGATAGTTATTTTGATTTTTTTATATATAATACGTAACATTGTAACGATTTTGGAGTTCACAAAAGTTTTGGTATTTTATTATAAAAAATTGTAAATGGAATTTTTAAAATGTTAAAAAGTCAAAATGATAAAACTTAAATATAAAACTATAACTTTTAAAATTGTAATTTGAAAATTTTAGATTTGAAAACTTTTGCAAGTAATTAAAAATGATATTTATGTAGAAGTATTTTATAATGAAAGAAAATATGTACCTCAAAAGTTCATATAAAATACATATTATGAGTTGAAATAAAATTTTGGTATTATGAAGAAACTCAGTTTTAATAAAAATCTAGAAATCGGTGCGAATGAGCAAAGTAAACCAAATATATATATATATATATATATATATATATATATATATATATATGTGTGTTTAGACATTAGTTCTATCACTGAAGTCAGATCTTCTATCTTTTGATTATAATTATTAAAATCATTTCTGTCTTTCCAAACTCAATAACCTTCCAAGAACATACTAATAAGGAAATCCTAATCATTTTTATTTAATATGATTATTGAGGCGATAAAAATAATATAAGAAAAACCAATTTCAATCCTAATAATTTATCAGTATTAAAAATCAAACATTTCCTTTTGATTCAAAGAACAAATTCAATTATTATGCGTATTTTAAAAGTACATTTTATTAATCTATATAAAAAAGATCACGATTTTCGATAACAACAATTGTCGGTCTTTTAGATCAAAATTGCTCATTCAAATTGATTATTTATTTTTACTCCTTTAAAGAGCTCTTAATTCTTTTATAGTGTTAATCATATTCCTTTGTTTTCTACTTCAATTATCTTTAACAAAACTACATTTATTTTGAAATATGATATTTTTATATTTCTTGATAAAATTATTTTATTTTTTACTAAATAAATAATTTTGGTTTACAAAAAGAAGAAAATTCAAAGTTCTTGTCTATATGGTTAATGAAAAAGTTATAATTTTTAAATTTTATTTTTCTAGTTAACATGAAACAAAAATAGAAACGATTAATTTTAAAATTATATATTAGGTTATAGAATGCGGGAAATAATCTTGTAATGATTCTGGCCTTATCCCATTTTACCTGAGGGACAATATATGTATAAGTGAATGGAAAAAGATTTGGAGTATTCATTACTTAATTATTATCTAAATTACAAAATTTACAAAAATTCCAAAAAATTTCAAAATCCTTACAATGTTATGAATTATGTATAAAATATCAAAATACCTATTCGTCAGCTAGGATAAGACACATCATGTATGACGGAGGAGTACAATTTCGTCTTTAAAACTTTCTGTTTTAATTAAAAAATCGTAGTTATAATTTATTATTTATTGTTTATAATTGGGTGTTTAATTTTTTTAATTTATTTTTTTATTATTTTCTTTACTAACCCTAACTCTTACCCTTACTATAACCCTAATCCTAACTTCTAATCCTAATCCTAAACCTAACTCTAAACCCTTAATCATAACCCTAACTCGTGAAACGATTTTTGCCATAAAAAAATTAAATTAATTTAATTGTCTACTTACAATTGTAAGTAAATAATATGAGCGTTACGCAGATGAAACATTGTGCTTTGATATATCGATTAAAATTTTAAAAATAATAAGATCAACACTTAAATCAGATGCAACCAAAGGGTATTGTACATTGTAAAAATAAAAAATTTGTATTTCTTCTTGGAAAACGAACATGGAATATTCTCGCTGTACACATACCAAACATCCTTGTCGTAACTTTATATTTCCTCATTTATAACACTACGTAAATAAAAAATAATGAATAAACAAATTGATCGAAAATAAAATAATCAATTCGAATATGATGGATATTTTTATATGTTGAACTGTTTTCATCTATGGATAATTTTTATGGTTGGTGGTATTTAATACAATTTTCTCGTTATTATTGTTATTTATTTTTTATTTATTGGTTAAAAGTGATTGAAACGGAAGAATCATTATTCCATTAGAATCACTTTTACATGCATATTTAAGAACAATGATTTTTTAAAATTTCTTTTTAATTTCATTATTCTTTAAAATAAGTTCAGAACCGTTACGTTATCAGAAGTCTTCAGGCTCAATTATTTCGGAATCTTTCAAAATATTCACTCGTTAGATACAATTTGTGGAGTCATGAATCAAAAAATTACCATTGGGTCAGTGTCTCAACTTCACAAAACATAATTACAAAACTATTGTCATGGATAATTGTTCTTTGCATAAAAAAAGATAACATAAGAAAATTGATTGAAAATGATGGCCACAGCTTAATATTTCTCCCTCCTTACGATACACAACTCAAACCTATTGAAAACTTTTTTCTTTTGGAAAAATAAAATAAAATCAATGAATTTTAATGATCTTGGTGAACTAATGAATATAATTCAAATTTCACATTTGCATATTACATCCGATAATTGCGAATCTTTTTATGACAATATGCAAGTTTATATTACAAAGGCTTTAAAATAAGTTTAAGTTTATATTATCACAAAAAAACTAAAAACCGTTAAAAACTTTATTTTAATTTTTTTATTTTTAAAAAAATATCTTATTTTTTAAAATAAATTTCAAAATTGTATTCAATATTTTGCAAATAGAATTAAATATTTAAAAAAATTTAATATTTTGAAAAATCCTGTAATAAAATTATTGTGATTTATCAAATTTTCCTTATCTAACAATTTTAAAATTTATAAGAAGTGTGTTTAATCTAAAATGGAATAAAATATAGAACATGAAACTCTCCCAATAATTTTAAAATGCTTCCGCATGACCTTTCATCCTGTATACTGACTAAAGTCACATCTTCTCGATGACAATAATTTACAATTTTTGAACTATTATTTTTAAATTCTCAAAATAATCAATATATTCATTTTTTATAACTATATAAAACAGTAAATAATCAAAATGTTTTTTCATATAGTTATCGAAAATGTTGGCCAGTGTTCTCCGGGAGTTTATTTGCGTGATGATCCTGTATCCGGAACACAATTACAAAACCAAAGTGAACTTAGGGCTCCAACTGCTGAAAAGGCTGCATATTTTTTAGATGCAGCTCTGGCAGCAAGAACAATGTCTTTCAATGAAGAAGATTCGCGGCTTTCCCATTTTTTATTTACCTTGCATGTTTATCAATACAGAGTCGAAAGAGGAACAACTGGATCAGCAGGTAAATATCGGAAAAAATACTTTTATTTGAAATCAAGAAAAAATCAAATTGTTTCATTGTTTTTTTGTTCAATCTGATAAATCGTTTTTGTCCAAATAAAAGACTTTAAATTATTAGAAAATCTTTCAACAAAAGATTTGTAAAAGTAAAATGTAAAAGTAAAATTTTCTTTTCTTTCATTAAAGATTTTTGATTGAATTTTATTGAATTTATATTTAACGTTCTTTGATCTGATAAAAAATCACTTTAATTTATGGAAAAAAGTAATTTATAAAGAATAAATAAAAAGATAAAGTATTTTACATTTTAATCAATTTTTATTTAAATTAATTGTAAAATAATCGACTTTGACTCAAATTTGTAAAAAAAATTTTTAAATTGAAAATCATTTTAAGCATTATTTTCAATTTCAGTTTTTAATTAACGTAATATATTAATAAAATGTTTTTCTATTTGTTTTTACTATTATTTTTACTTTTATTTTAATATAATATATAGAATTTATATTTTACAATACAAAAAATTTTATTTGTCTTCATAATAATGACAAGATTTAAAAAAGCATAATGGAAATTATATTGTTTTTTAAACATTTTAATTAATTTTAAGCAATATTATAGTTGTTAGAATCTGTGGGAACACCACTCGGAGAAGAGCAAACTATTCATAACTAAATTATATTTATTAATGACACTTAATTAACGGATATTGAAAAATATTTGGAATAATTGATTGATTGCGTTGATCTTCTAATAATGCAAATATCCACTCTGATTTTCAATTCCCGGAAAAATTCTGCCAATTATTAAAACAAATTTGTTTTTTATTTAATTTACATTTAACTTATATTCTATTTATTTAATTATTTCTTAAAAAATTTGAACTAAATTACTAAAGTTTTATTTTTTTGTTAAACCGCTATTTTATAAAATTATATTTAATTAACTAATTTAACTTAATTCCGATTGTCTATTTCAAAAATTTTCCGTTTACTATTAATTTCTAACAATAGCAATTAAAGATTAGACTTAAATATAACTTTTAAGGTTGCATTATATTGGGATAATTAGTATTTCACCATATAACTACAATTTCTTTTGTTCAAATTATTTGCGATCCTTTAGTGTGTATCAGTTGGAAGTTTCATCAAAAACTGATGAATATTAAAGGTAATGAATTTAGATAAATGGAATTTTAGTAAATACCAAAGATTATTTATGTAATTTAGATCAGAGCTTCTTGAAGCACTGAGAATGAGACAATCATTCAAATCGTTTTTTGGAACCAATTTTAAACCTTAAGATGTGAATTGCATTATTGACGTGAACAATTTTGAAAGTTCGAAAACTTTTTCAAGTTCTAATGAATGGAAACTGAATAACTGGTCCATGAGGAAAATAAATATCTGATCTTCCACATCCAAGAACAAAATCTCCGTTACAAGTTATACGTAATTCTGGGTGGACAGTTCATATAAGAAAGAACCAAGGTGGACCTCTTGATCAGAGCAAAGTATTTTCTGAAAAAGTTTAAATATCCCGAGAATTTAGGACCAGAAGGTGAACCACAAATATAATCGGTCGCTTTGTAAAAGTGGTACCTACGATCATGCATATTAAATTTCCAGCGTCATTAGCAGTGGAGTTGATGTGACTCCTCCACATTTCTTACTTCAGGTGCTAGAGTAAATGTCGTTGCTTACACCCAGAACTTGGCGACAGTTGTCAAGCTTTAAATTGCTACTGTAGCACGTGGGAGTCCCTTTGTTTTTAAAAACACTGAGTACCATATCATTCAATTAAAACAACAAAAAAATGATTGGTTTGCATTTTCACGGTTATTTTCCTTCCAGCTCACCAGATATAAATCCGCTAGGTTTTTATGTCCAGAACGTAGTTCAAGTGAACTCCTATAGTTATCCCCACAACACTGCTTCAGCTTTTAGTGCAATGTAATGGCGAAATTCTTAAGACCAATCTCATTACTGCATGAAATTGGTTTCAATGACGCATAGAAGCTGTTATTTTCCTTTATAAAACTTTGTTTAGTAATAAATGTCCATTTTCTCTTGTCTATTCATTTCTTCCAAAGGACATCATTTTTTTATCAAATAGCTATCGGACCCTGTATTTCGACGCATCTCAGTTAAGTTTGGGTTGTGTTTCTTCCCAAAATTGAGAAAAGGTTCAGAATATTGTTCAATTAGTATTACAAATGGTCCCACAGAATCCATTTTAAAAAAAACAGTAATACAAAATTATCACCAAATTTATTTTCTTATAATAATTAATTTGATTTGATTTTAAATCAACAGACTGAAAATTTATAGCAAAAAATCAACGATTTCGTTAAAGAAATTTAAACAAATACTAAATTATGTATTTATTTATTTATTTTATTTTCATATTATATTTTTATATATATATATATATATGTTATATTTTATTTTTAATATATATAATTGAATGAAATTTAACAGAAAAAAATGATGTTTCGATTTCCTGAAATGGCAAATGGATCTGTTCAGTCATTTCCGTGACTTTGTAAACATAAAAAAGCCTTGTAAAGCTCTTTAATTGTAACTTTATATGACGCAAACTAAGATTATGAGATTACGTTCGTCTGCTTACGATATGGATGCCCTACCTGATATTTGCAGATAATAATATTGTATCATATTTTAAATATATATATATAACTATATAATTTTCTTAAGAAAAATTTTCTTAAAAATATATGACTTAAAATATGTTTAATAATTTACTCTCAGAAAACAATCAAGTGTTAAATATTTTTTCTGTAAAATCATGTTTACTTTAAAGAGCAGCCATAGAAGTATTAGTTTTCCAATCTATTCATGTTGAAAATTTAATTCATTTAGTCATACATTTATATTCATTTCGAGTTTGTCGTGATGAATGGTCGAACTGATGCTCAATTTGCTTTCTTCCATCTTTAAATAAGCCGATAGAATGATTCTCTCTTGAAACAACTTTTTTAAATGTATCAAATTTCAAAATTTGTTTCTTTTTAATTCAATTTTTAGGTTTTATTTCTGACATTATTGTTTCTTTTTGGTGGACAAAATTATAATATCTTGTGTTATTGAAAATTATTTCCATTTTTTTATTTACCCGTTCTTGGAAAACGAACATGGAATATTCTCGCTGTACACATACCAAACATCCTTGTCGTAACTTTACATTTCCTAATTTATAACACTACGTATTCGGGCATTTTCCAGCCAAATTGCGGCTTGTCAAACTCATGTTATTGGCAGATAAATAGCTTGAAGACCGCCGACAAAAAAACAAAAAAACGAGTACACTCGGCTCCCATGCTGTACTATTAAAAGGGATACGACAAGTTTACTCGTTTCTAGAAAACAATGTGATAACGAAACAATGTAATTACAAGTAGTTAACATAAGTTAGTCTGAAAATTCCTTATACAAATATAAATTATTTTAAAAAATTATATTTTTTTTCAATTTTTTAACCTCATAAGTGACTGTGATGAATATATTTACAAGGATGATTATTAAAAAAACCATTAAACCAATAAAAGTTTGGTTAAAATTTTGTTTTTACATGAATACATATTTATAATTATTTGCTTAAAACATTTTTTAAATAATATTATAAAACATGTTTTGACCATCTAATCATTTAAAGTGATTAAAAAACATACTTAATATTTTTTTATAAATTTTAAAAAAATATCAATTATTATTTTTCAGTTTTATTTTGTTGGAACAAATTAATTAAAAATATTTAATATTGGCGATATCCAAATCTTTTCAATTTGGATGTTTATCACTGACTGATTTTAGTGTCCGATTACCTCTGATTCACAATACAACATCTCATAAGAGGAATCAAAGTTCGTTTAAGGAATATAAAATGTGGATGAAATTATATCATTATAAACCACATTATTTATTATTTTTAATTATAACTGATAATGATCATTTGTTTTTGTAAAGAACAGATCATCTATGTCAAAATTTCGAAGTTATCATTATCATTAAAAATGTATTTTTGTCAAAAATATTTTGTCAAAACTTATTACAATAGTTATTTAATCAAGTTCAAATAGGCCAAGGAGTTAAATGCCAAAAAAAGAGAAAGTAACACTATGAAATAACAAAAATGCTTAAGTGTTTATAGTCAAAATATTTTTTTATTTCAAACAAAATTTTTGATGATGCATTCCAATAAATGATTGCTACCCAAAAGATACTTCCAATACTGTACATACTGTACAATTACCTCGTTATTGAAGCAATACTTCAATATGTTTTTTTTATTCTTTTTCTTTTTGCAAATTAAAAAATGTCGCAATCTGATTAACAATAATTTACTGTCAAATAATATCAGGTTTATTTTAATACCGGAAAATCATATAAAACGTTTGGAATGCTTTTTTAAGCACTTTTCATATACCTTCACTGTATTTCATCTTGTCAAGAATGGGCCATTTACTTTTGCCTATATCTCAGCATTTAGACCACATAGAAACTTCAAATTTTCACTGAA